>JAVJIF010009194.1:0-177770 GCA_038442645.1 Agave tequilana | reverse complement strand
AAATCTAACAACTGACAACTGACAACTGATATCTGACAACTGAGTAGCTGACAACTAACATCTAAAATATGGTATTGTAGATAAAAACTACAACACAAAGGTATCAAACTAGTAAAATATATCAGAAAATTACATGAAATGATAAGAACAATATGAATGCTACTGATAACAGTAGATACATAAGAACAAACACTCACAACACAATTAAATAAAATTAATAAATAAAGAAGTGAAACACTCACATGAAATGACGTGGTTTCAGAACCGAATCACCATCTGGTCTTCACTGCACGAACCGGTATTGATCTACGGATCATCCTATGGAATAGTCTTCAAATCGCCATTGTATCGGGTCCATAACGAGCAGAAATTTGAATTAGGTCCGGGTCTCCTGCAACGGTCCGGATCTCATCAAACTATTCTGAAGCGCTGCAACACGCAACCAAACACACAAATAAATATAAATATACACTAAACACACTCCGAGCAACCCGACACATACGTGTACACCCACGTATATGTACAAGTATACACATACATACACCTCTATACATACATATATATACATATACTATATACATACATACATATTATGTATATTACACGAATAACATGTCTACACATGAAACACACACTCACGCACACCTCCCTACATGCACACACTAACAAACAATTGCATTTATACTACATAATAATAATTCATATACATTACTAAGCACAATTAATTGAAATTTCACATTATTACACTTTATATAAAACATATATATTAACATGAAATGGAAGAGAAATAAAGTGGGAGAAGGAAAGTAGACTCACATAATAATGTGGTGATTTGTGGCGCACCGACGGAGGCTCTGGCGGAGGCTTCGGGGGCCACGGAGGGTGTCGTTGGATAGAGCATCTCGCCATGAAGGGCGTGGGTGCATTCACGCTCGCCGACGGCGATCAACGCATCCCACAGAGAGACGGAAGATACCATTCCACACAAACACGTACATACAACATACATATAATTTACACCCACATGATTAAACTGCATACGAACATTTCATGCACAGTACACCTAACTCACGCACACACTACATAATTGTAAGCCCGTGCATGGAAAACACATGCATACATATTATTTACAACACACAACCATTATATTGCACACATTATTTTAAATGTACACACCCACACAACATATATAAATAGTCACTATATATTATATATACATGCATACATAATATAATTAATAACATGCAAATTGAGGGAAGGAGAAACTCACGAAACAGGGGAGATGCACACGCCGAGGGCTCATGCCGCGGGGCGGAGACGGAGGCCGTGGAGGATGACCGTAGGTTGTCGGGGAGTGGATCGGGCAACCGGGAGAGGCCACGACGAAAGATGCGGTAGCCCATCATTGTCTTCACTTCAAGAGACTCGAAAAATAGGCTACACCCAATGCAAGATCCATTGCCCAACTTGAAAATGGGAGGCCAAACATGGAGCGCGCATGCACCCAAATCCAGATACGTGGACCAACATTCACGCCACCTTAAGGCCTTGCTCAATTACAAGCTCAAGCTACTGAGCTCGGCAAGGTGCTCGGGGGAGGTGGACTGCACGTGGGCTGTTGCGTGACCTGGGCAAGCGAAGGGGCCCGGTGGAGGGTGATCCGGCCATGTGAGCGCGAGTGAACTCTGGCATGCTCGGGGCTTGTGAGGAGGCGATGGGGGCTGTGGTGGTGCGCCAATGCAATATGGGAGAGGAGAAAAGCTCGGCTGCTGGTGGAGGGGGCTTCCAAGATGGGATGCGGCATGGCTGCAAACGGCCATGGGAGAGGAGGAAGCATGAGCTTAACTACGGATCTTGTGGAGGTTGATGGAGAGATAGAGAGGATAAAATCATGAAGAAGAAGAAGAAGATGGCGACTGTGGTAGTTTATAAGTTAGGGTTTTGAGGGGCAGAAGGAGACTTTGATATATATATATATATATATATATATATATATAATATATATATATATATATTATATATATATATATATATATATATATATATATATATATATATATATATATATATAGGGTTGGCCTCTGGGCTTGAAAAATGATATTGAAATAATAGAAATGGGTCTGCTGGGAAAAATGAAAGAAAGAAAAAGAAATAGTAAGAGTGGGCTTGCATTTCGGAATGGGCTTGGGGCTTAGTGTTGATGGAGTAATAAAAGAGAAATTAAATAAAGATGCATAGGGTGGGCTGGGAATGGAAAAGAAAATAAACATATAATAATAATAATGAGAACATTTAATAACTACAATACTAATATTTAGATAAAATAAGTAATACTGATAATAGTAGTTAATGGCAATTAGCAGTAAAAAAATCACATAGATAATAATTAATAATGCTACAATATTTATATATTAAAATAATATTATACATTATTAAATCTTGTACTTCCAAATAGAGGTATTACATTCTACCCCTTATAAAAATTTGTCCCCGAAATTCAATAGGGCGGGGAATGGTAAAAAGAATCAAAATCAAGGGGGAAAACAAACAAGCTTCACGTCGCTTCTCTGCACATCATAAACCACCACGCTTCTGCTCGCTACTCTGATTCTGCTACCGGCTACAGGAAAGAGTAACCTATATCAAGAGACAAATTAGGAGAAATAGAACAGAAAATAAGGATGAAAATCAAGATGAAATCCAGATTACTCTAAAGGAAGTATTGGAATCATGGATATCAAAAGATCAAGAAATGGTATTCCAAAGGGAGGACGATCAATTCCAAATGGAGCCAATATAATAATGGACAGTATATGTAAATTGTAGTGTAACTATAGCTTGTTCTCAAGTTATCGGTATGATCTAGGTCATCTTGCGAAATAAAAGTGAAAATTCAACATCGCAAGTCGAAAACCTAGGCTCTGATACCAAGAAAATCCTGTCACGTCCTGCTTCCCAAAATACGCTGGAGCGAAGACGTGACACGAGTCGGCAACGCATATACGCAAGGAAAATCCCTCACATATACGCGCTAAGCCTTAAATAACCCGAAATAAGCTATAAATCGAAACTATAATGAATCATGATTACTGCAATATCACATATAAGCATCCATGCATGATATCAAATAAATAATAAACTGGAATAACAACTGAATCTGATATATCGAGAATCAGGAAATAATATGAAGGCAAGAAAGATAAGAATACCGGAATCAAAAGGGAGAAGCTCTAGTTCTTCGCGAAGCGTACAGTCTCATCGTACACCTGCACAGTAGAAACAAAGCGTCCAATATCTGGACGTATGAATCCAGGGTCGTCAGAAATCGACCTGGTGAGAGTGTGTGTGTAAAGGGGAAAGCTCGTGCATATAAACAATGTGCACAGAATAATAAAAAGATAAACTGCAGTCATAAGATAACTAAATAACATGATAAGAAGACAACTGAAGGATAACCGAAAGTAAAATGTATGTAGATAAAAGTCAACTATGACAACTATAAACAAACAACTGATGTCAAAATGTTTAACCTAGCATATGTCACTAATTTGGTTGGTTGTTATTAACCTAACTAATGTAGTACTTAGCTGTGTCCCATACCACAGCCGTTTTCCCACATATCAAATAAAGTTATCATTGTTGTAACTGCCTGCCAATGTAGTGCATATGTTTTGGAAGAGTACCGTGCATGCCCGGTACCACGGTCTAACACCGCCGGCGCTGAACCAGGACAAGCCGCAAGGCTCTAATATCTGAATACCACAGTCCCACACAAAAAGACAACTAGTGTGGCGCCGTAATCCGGGTATAGCCCTGACAACTGACAACTGAATAGGTAGCCAGTACTACCTTAGTTCCCCATGGTTGGAACCCACAACTCGGTATCATAAGAAGTCCTTTCAAAATACACGACATGCATCATTAGGCAATTACCCTGTTCCCGGTTTATGATATCTTTTATTAATAAGCAATTAATATGTTATTATTAAAGAATAACTGATATCTTCAACAACTAGTGATGTCAATAATAGCTGATAATCTGACAACTGACAACTGACAACTGATATCTGACAACTGAGTAGCTGACAACTAATATCTGACATCTGAAATAAGGTACTGGAGATATAGCTACAACACAAAGGTATCAAACTAGTAAAATATATCAGAAAATCACATGAAATGATAAGAGCAACATGTAAATGCCTACTGACAACGGTAGATACACAAGAACAAACACTCACAACACAATTAAATAAATTAAATAAAGAAGTGAAACACTCACATGAAATGACGCGGTTTCAGAACCGAATCGCCATCTGGTCTTCACAGTACGAACCGGTACTGATCTACGGATCATCCTATGGAACAGTCTTCAAATTACCATTGTATCGGGTCCACAACGAGCACGAATCCGAATCGGGTCCGGGTCTCCTGCAACGATTCAGATCTCATACAACTGTTCCGAAGCGCTGGAACACGCAACCAAACACACAAATAAATATAAATATAAACTAAACACACTCCCAAGTAACCCGACACATACGTGTACACCACGTACATGTACAAGTATATGTTGGCCCAGAGGCCTTCCACTCTAGTTTTGATGATGATTAACTCATGTAGTTATAGTTTACTAATAATCTTGTGATGTTTAGTTTCAGATACTTAACCAAGATATTAATAGGTGATTAGCTTCAACGAGATGTTTTGGAGCTTTTCATAGTGATTCAAGAGACGAGCGTCAAAGTCATATCTAGCACTCGTTGGAGTCAAGCTCGATGGGTCACGTTTGGATCGAGTCGACTTAGAGACGGAGCTCTACAAGAAGACCTCGGTACATTATTTAGTTTATATTTTTAGATCCATTGTAAAGTTAGATAGTGCGATATGCTCAAGTTCACAACACACACACTGTTTAAAGTTTCATGTTTTGGTTTTCGGTTTGGTTTAACCGATCTTGGTTTTCATGAATAGATAGAATCAAAAAAAGTTTACATGATTTAAAGTATATTAGATTTGTTCTATATACATGTATGCTTCATCTTAGACAAACTTATTTTGATATGCCTATTCATGTGTTTAGGTTTTGTACTTTAACAAAACTTGTTTTTGGAATTATTGTCAAAAATATTGGTATATATATCTTTCATGTATATTGGATTTATGTCCATATGCAACATGCTTCAAGTTGTTTAAATATCATGTTTTTGTATTTGAATGAGTTTTGAAAAAATCGGATTTCCATTTGAAAAATCCAAGTTTTAGAAAATACGAGTTTTAGTTTTCGGCAAAATTTGTAAGTCACAAAAATGGTTAAAATAGTTTGAAATATGTGTTGAAATTTTTCTCACATGTTTGTATATCATAGATAATACTAGAACTTATTTTTGTGAATTTTTAGAGATTTTATGAGATTTATTTGGTAAATAAAACCCAGTTTTCAAGTCCTATAATCTGTCTGCCAGGCTTTGGCGGTCGACCGACCGGTCGACCGGAACGGTCGACTGGACGTGCACACAAATGTGCACGCAGCCAGCCCCTTGGGCCGGTCGACCGACTAAAGGCAACCCACTCTCGGTTTGCCTCGGTCGACCGGGCGGTCGACGGCCAGAGAGCCGTTGCTCTCTAGTTCTGGGCCACGGTCGACCGGACGGTCGACCGGTAGGCTCAACGGTCATTTTTTGACTGTTGGCCGGTCGACCGGAAGGTCAATTTTGAACTTGCAGCTGCCAACAAGCAGAATTGTATGGGGGCTATTTATACCCCCATTTGAGGTTGATTTTTGTTAAGGTTTTTGAAGAGCTAAAATTCCTACTTCTCTAGTGTTTAATTCCAAGTTTCAAAAGAAGTTTTGGGTTCAAAGTTTTCATCTTTATTGTTTTAAAAGGGATTGGAAAAATCAAGAAAAGGATAGTCTTTGGGATTGGTTTTTTATCTATATTTTCCTATCTATTCTAGAAGTTTTCCCAAGAGTTTTTCTTTGAGTTTTTGATTTCCAAACTCTTTGTTTTCCACACTTGAGCTATCTTGCTATCCTATCTATAGGATCATTTATTTTGTGGGTAAATTGGTTTGTGGTTGTGGAAACAACTAAGTTGTAAACCCTCCTTATTTGTGATATCCCTCTTGTGTAGAGGTTGATTTTGGAGTGGTGGCTTTGTGCCTTATCCCTCTAGTGAGAGGTTGATTAATTTGTGTGGCTTTGTGCCTATCCCTCATTTGTGAGGTTGATTTGTATGGCTTTGTGCCTAGCCTCTAAGTGTAGAGGTGGTGTTTGTAATTGAGAGAGGAGTGTGTACTCTCGATTGTATTACCCAAATCCTCAGTGGAGGTTCCCTGTGTGGGAGTCCTGTGTGGACAAGTGAATTGGAAATCCTTCTGTGTGAAGGCGGGGATGTAGAGATGTGTGCTCAAACTTGAAACATATCCGTGTGTTAGCGATTGATCCATTGACTCTCTAACTCTCTCTCTCTCTTTATATTGTGCTTTGCATCATTTCATATTGCTCATTCATTCTATGCTTGGCTTATTTGTGTGTGCCTCACTTGTGCTTAACCACGAGAGCTTCATATAGCGTCTCAACTCTTATTCAGAGGAATCAAGAGGAGTTAGTCCAGAGCCCTTCACCGGGAATTCGGCTACACTCGTTGGTTGCATTAAGTGTTGTTGCAATTTAGTTTTTAATTTCCGCATTTAGTTCATTAGATTAGCCGTACACCTATTCACCCCCTCTAGGTGTATTTTCAATTGGTATCAGGGCCTACGCTCTTGATATTTGGTTTAACCACCTAGGAGTGTGATCTTGGTTTTGCTAATCTACATTTGCATTTGTATTTGCACACATATAGTTTGCACTCATGGATAGCCCTCCCATGTTTGATATCTCTAGACTTGATATATGGAAGGTTATGATGAGTTCTCATTTAAAAGCCGTAGGTTATAAAGTTTACCTTGCCATTACCAAGGAATCCTACCTTAGTGATAGCAAGCATATAGAGGCCAATGCACTTGCCCTAAAGGCACTTAGAGCATCTCTTGATAAAGAATATTTACATGTGTTTTCTCACTATGATTCCGCTTTTGTAGTATGAAGCATTTTGACTTCTCCCGAGCTACCAACGCTTATCAATAAGAAGAGGAGATCTAGGAGAGATGAGTCCGATGAACGTTGCTTCATGGTCCAAGGGAATGACTCCCTTGAGGTACACTCGGACACTCAACTAGATGCTAGCACTAGTTCCTATTGCAATGAGTGTTTAGAGGCACAAGCCATGAATGATGAACTTGCTAAAAATTGTGAAAATTTGATTTCAAAATATAAACTTTTGAAAAAGGATAGTCTTGTTTAAAAGAAGAAAATAAAAATTTATCTTCTAGAATTGAGATTGTTTTGCAAGAGAAAGTGGAGATTTCTAATGAGAGAGATTCATTGAAGTCTAAACTTGATCTTGCCCTAAATGAAAACAAGATCTTGAAAAATAAAAATGATTGAGAAAATGTTTTGAAGAGAAATGAGGATTTAACTTCAAAACTTGATTTTTTATTAAAAGAAAATAATTTTTTGAAAAACAAAATTGATTTAATTTCTAAAGAATTAAAAGATTGCTTAAATGAAAATAAAAATTTGAAAATTGATATAGATTCACATGTTTGCCATGCTAGTGTAGCTTCACCTAGCTCACCTATTGCATGCACCTCTTCTTCTAGGATTGATAATGATGTATGTTTGTTAAAGAAGAGTGTGGATTGTTTGGGCTCCACTTTGAGCCATTGTGCTATGAACCACTCACGTTTAGAATCCATGTTTTGCAAGAAACAAATTCCTTTTATGCATGCACACCATACACGGCATACACATGCTTCGCACGCTCATGCACATCACACATTGTATGCTCATGTGTACACTTGTACACATTGTGGACGTAAGGGCCACCTTGCTAAGTTTTGTTATGATCGTATACATGATTCAAATTTAGTAACTAAATTTGTTTGGGTTAGGAAAGGAACTAACCCCCATGGACTCAAAAGAGTGTGGGTACCAAAAACTACCCTTATTGTATTTGATGTAGGTGTGGGCGCTCGCATGACGTGAGAGCGACGATACCTTGAGGTGGATGTGTTCCGAGCTTAAAAGAGGACTATTTGGATGCATCACTTTCAAGGGGAGTTTGGTGGAGGACCACCTTGTTTTGGAGACATGGAGAGTTGCCCTCTTTGGTTTTGGTAACAATCTCTAACTCCTCACCTATGTTTACATGCTTTTCATGTCATTAATTTTAGCATGTTTTGATGTTTCATGATTAATATGTTATATGCCATGATATTTAGATTAGTGATATACATGTTTAGTTATTTGAGACACCCATGTTTAATATGGATTTATATCTTTGTGCTCTCACATTTGTTTTAACTAATGTGTATGTCCTAGATCTAATTCATGTGCATATACATAATGATCATATGAGTTTTGTTTTGATTTCTATGCTTCATGTTTTGATTACATGTTTGGATATTAGTTTTCATTAAAACTTAGATATATACTTGTACAACTAATGAGCCACAAATAGATTATTACATGTTTGTACTTAAACGCTCATTTGTACTTATTAGATGTACTAGTATAGCTAGTTTTGATGACTCTTACATTTTAACTTGTATTCCCATTTTATGTATATTTTTCATGTTTATGTTTAAACTTCATGGATATGTCTATTTTGTCCAAACTATTCGTTATACATATACATCCTTTGAGCCACTTGCCTTCATGCATATACTTTTGTGAACTCGTTCGTATTTGGATATGTATGTATTCTTTGGTTTGTACAAGACATACATATGCCTTGAAGATTAAATCGTTTTGATGATTTTCATGTTTTAAGGAATTTCTTATTGAGCTTAATTGCATATTTTCATGATGATATGTTTCACATAACACTTGTACACTCACTTTATTTGATGTTTCCTCATGACTTTGTTTTCATGAGTACAATTTATGCTTTATTGATTTTGAGTGTTTAGTGATCATGTGACTTACATGTTTTTCATGAAATATATTTGGTTTTATTCCTTACTTGAAGGATTTCGTACTAGTTCGTATTTTTCATTTTGGAAGAGTTTTCAATTATGCTAAACTATTTTCAAACTAATTTTTGAAAACCCCTTCCATCAAAGGGCGGTTGGTTGGGCGACCATGCCTTGTATGCTTAATATTGAAAATCATTTTAAATATGTGCATGAAATGGGCGGAAAGTAATATGAGTTATACACTTAATCTTATTGTGTTTTCAATTGGTATCACTATTGACATTTTTTTTGTATACTCATATATGTTTTATATATATATGCTTACACTTCAAATAGTATCAATTTCGATTGGTATTCAATTTTCATACATATATATATGTTTTATTTGTGCTTACTATATCTCTATATTTTTTAGCACAAATTTTTATGCTAAGTTTGATTTCTTAAATGACTATTATATTTCAATTGATTATGTTTTCAATTGGTATCTTTTACAAGCTTATGCATCATTTTATTTGGTATTTCATAAAGGGAGAGAAAATTCATATTTCACCTTTCAATTAGTTTTGTTATTCTACTCCCACACTTTATGTTGAAAAAAAAAGAAAAGGATATTGATTATTTTTGGTATCATATGCTTTCAATGAGAAATTACTTTCCATTGGTACTAATCTTTACAAATTGGTATCAAGATTACCTATAAGTTTAATTACAATTGGTATGTTTTATTGATATCAAAATTTTTGGTTGAATTGCTCAAAATGATTTATTTACTTACAATTGGTATTTAATTGGTATTACTTACAATTGGTATCAATTGGTATTTAAATTTATATTAAAAAAACATTTGTTTTATGTACCACATTATGTACTTTTAATTGGTATATTTCATTGATATCATGATGCACTAAATTGATATATTTTTTTCTTACAATTGGTATCAAGAAAGTTTTTGTTTTAATTTCACCCCTTATTGATATTTTTTTTGTTTAAGACAAAAGGGGGGAGAATATATTTTATTTTTCTTTGACCCCTTTGTTGATGATTGACAAAAAGGGGGAGAAGTATTTGAGTTTATATGCATGTTTATTGTTTTTGAGAGTTTAAACAAAAAGGGAGAGAAGGCTTTTGAAACATATGTTTGTTTTATGCATGTTTCTCTCTCCTAATTGATGCATACATTTGTTTAGTATCATGTGCTTCATTGAATATCTGATTTTTATTGCTATGCATGAGTTAAGGGGGAGCTTCTTTGAAGCTTAACTTTAATCCATGCATATATAACTCCATGAGTTTTGTCATCATCAAAAAGGGGGAGATTGTTGGCCAGAGGCCTTCCACCCTAGTTTTGATGATGATTAACTCATGTAGTTATAGTTTACTAATAATCTTGTGATGTTTAGTTTCAGATACTTAACCAAGATATTAGTAGGTGATTAGCTTCAACAAGGTGTTTTGGAGCTTTTCATGGTGATTCAATAGCCCGAGCATCAAAGTCATATCTAGCACTCGTTGGAGTCAAGCTCGGTGGATCACGTTTGGATCGAGTCGACTTGGAGAGGAGCTCTACAAGAAGCCCTCGGTACATTATTTAGTTTATGGTTTTAGATCCATTATAAAGTTAGATAGTGCGATATGCTCAAGTTCACAAACACACACACTTGTTTAAAGTTTCATGATTTGGTTTTCGGTTTAACCGATCATGGTTTTCATGAATAGATAGAATCAAAACAAGTTTACATGGTTTAAAGTATATTAGATTTGTTCTATATACATGTATGCTTCATATCTTAGACAAACTTATTTTGATATGCCTATTCATGTGTTTAGGCTTTGTATTTTAACAAAACTTGTTTTGGAATTATTGTCAAAAACATTGGTATATATATTTTTCATGCATACTGGATTTATGTCCATATGCAACATGCTTCAAGTTGTTTAAATATCATGTTTTTGTATTTGGATGAGTTTTGAAAAAATCGGATTTCCATTTGAAAAATCCAAGTTTTAAAAAATACGAGTTTTAGTTTTTGGCAAATTTGTTAGTCACAAAAATGGTTCAAATAGTTTGAAATATGTATTGAAATTTTTCTCACATGTTTGTATATCATAGATAATACTAGAACTTATTTTTGTGGATTTTTATAGATTTTATGGGATTTATTTGGTAAATAAAAACCCAGTTTTCAAGTCCTATAATCTGTCTGCCAGGCTCTGGCGGTCGACCGACCGATCGACCGGACGTGCACACAAACGTGCACGCAGCCAGCCCCTTGGGCCGGTCGACCGAGCGGTTGACCGACTGAAGGCAACCCACTCTCAGGTTTCCCCGGTCGACTGGGCGGTCGACCGGCCAGAGAGCTGTTGCTCTCTGGTTCTGGGCACGGTCGATCGGGCGGTCGACGGCAGGCTCAACGGTCAATTTTTTGACCGTTTGCTGGTCGACCGGAAGGTCAATTTTGACCTTGCAGCTGCCAACGGGCAGAATTTGTATGGGGGCTATTTATATCCCATTTGAGGTTGGTTTTTGTTAAGGTTTTTGAAGAGCTAAAATTCCTACTTCTCTAGTGTTTAATTCCAAGTTTTCAAAAGAAGTTTTGGGTTCAAAGTTTTCATCTTTATTGTTTTAAAAGGGATTGGAAAAATCAAGAAAAAGGAAAGTCTTTTGGATTGGTTTTTTATCTATATTTTCCTATCTATTCTAGAAGTTTTCTCAAGAGTTTTTCTTTGAGTTTTTGATTTTCAAACTCTTTGTTTTTCACACTTGAGCTATCTTGCTATCCTATCTATAGGATCATTTATTTTGTGGGAAAATTGGTTTGTGGTTATGGAAACCACCAAGTTGTAAACCCTCCTTATTTGTGATATCCCTCTTGTGTAGAGGTTAATTTTAGAGTGGTGGCTTTGTGCCCTATCCCTCTAGTGAGAGGTTGATTGATTTGTGTGGCTTTGTGCCTATCCCTCATTTGTGAGGTTGATTTGTGTGGCTTTGTGCCTAGCCTCTAAGTGTAGAGGTGGTGTTTGTAATTGAGAGAGGAGTTGTGTACTCCCGGTTGTATTACTCTAAATCCTCAGTGGAGGTTCCCTGTGTGGGAGTCCTGTGTGGACAAGTGGATTGAAAATCCTTCTGTGTGAAGGCGGGGATGTAGGGCCATGTGCTCGAACCTCGAAACATATCCGTGTGTTAGCGATTGATCCATTGACTCTCTAACTCTCTCTCTTTCATATTGTGCCTTGCATCATTTTATATTGCTCATTCATTATATGCTTGGCTTGTTTGTGTGTGCCTCACTTGTGCTTAACCACGAGAGCTTCATATAGTGCCTCAACTCTTATTCAGAGGAATCAAGAGGAGTTAGTCCAGAGCCCTTCACTGGGAATTCGGCTACACTCGTTGGTTGCATTAAGTGTTGTTGTAATTTAGTTTTAATTTCCGCATTTAGTTCATTAGATTAGCCGTACACCTATTCACCCCCCCTCTAGGTGTACTTTCAGTATACACATACATACACCTCTACAGATATATATATATACACACACACACACACACACATATACTATATACATACATACATATTATGTATATATACACGTATACCCATGTCTACACATGAACACACACTCACGCACACCTCCCTACATGCACACACTAATAAACAATTGCATTTATACCTACAAAATAATAATTCATATACATTACTAAGCACATTTAATTAAAATTTAACATTATTACACTTTATATAAAACATATATATTAACATGAAATGGAAGAGAAATAAAGTGGGAGAAGGAAAGTAGACTCACATAATAATGTGGTGATTTGTGGCGCACCGACGGAGGCTCTGGCGGAGGCATCGGGGGCCGCGGAGGGTGTCGTTGGATAGAGCATCTCTCCATGAAGGACGTGAGTGCGTTCGCGCTCGCTGATCGGTCACATATATTGCATACATATTGTCACATTTTCATGCTTGTTATCTAAATAACTCATATTAATAAGTCCTTTTGTTCTTTATAAAATGCAGGGCCATTGCTAAAGGATAGGCCAGAGAAACGAGCCCAAAAGCCCATTTAATTCAGAATAAATTTGAAACCAGGAAATCAGGGCAAATCTTGGCATATCAGAGAGGTTGAAAACTGGTTGAAATGAATCCTCCCAAATCAAGCGTTTGAAGCCAACAAATCAAAGATCGTTTCGTCAAATCAGGGAGCTGAAACAGCAAATCCAACAAAACAAAAGGAAGCCCAAAGCCACGCCAATCATCCCTCCACGTGGATGTGGCCAATTGGCCACATCTAGGCCGCGGATCCGCAGCTTGTTGGTGGAGATAAGGGAAGCGTTTGCTCCCCTTATCTCCTCACTCCCTTCTCTCTGAGGTTTTGCCTATAAAAGTTAGAGTTTTGTACTGAAAATGGAGCGAAGACTAGGATTAGAATTTTTGTTTATTCTTTAAGGATTTAGGCTCTTTGTTAGATAGTGTAAAAGTAGTATTTTATTTTGCAATTTGTAGTTCAGTACAAATACTTGTGCGAGAGAGGAATTGAGTGCTTGTAACTTGAAGATTGAAGTGACATCAATACAAGAGTCGAGCTACATTTTCTTCTACTCATTTTACGGTATGTTTTACTTTAATTACTTGCATTGCTTCTTGTTTCCCATGAGTAGCTAAATCGGTTTTCCGTGCTCACTATTGTACCTCTCTCCAATTCTTCTTCTTTTCTGATTTTCATGAAAAAAGACCCAATGAATCATTTGCATGCCAAACTTAAAGCCTTTCTTCTTGAAAGTGTTCTTGAAGGCACATGAGGATGGGTTTGGATCTTTCAACTCCTACTTCTTTTAAGAACGTTTCTTGAACTGTTTTATTTCATACTTGCTTCTTCGAGCTTGATGATTTAAGATTCGATTCAAAATGGTTTCTTAAAGAAAAGAGTTAACCTTTCCAACCATCTTATATGCTTTACTTCAAACATTTTAAAGTTAACCTTAAATTTTGCCTACGATCAAGTTGAGGCACTAAGGATTTCAATAGAAGAATAGACGGTTGGTTAGTGAGATAGTGAGCTCAAGTTTTCTTCCTTATTATAATCAACCAAACAATTTTCAAGCTTTTTAAATCACCTTCTCCAAAACCTTCTCCAAAGTTGCAATTTATCGTTTATTCATTTCCCTTCTTTCCATTCTTCTTTTCAACTAAAAAACGAGCATAATTCTTTGTTATTAACGAAAACCGAAAAGCTTTCATCGCATTTCTCCTCGTGGACACGACCCGTTAGCCACAAGATACACAATAATTTCTTAACTCTTTGATTGTTCTTTCATTTTAGCAATCAATTTTTGGCGCCGTTGCCGTGGATGGAACGGTGTATTTGTTTTTTAACAAGTTTGGTTTGTTGTTTCAGGGACTTGAAGATTCAGATCTAGCATTCAAGCTTTGCAAGAGAAGACTTGCAAATTCTGTGCCCCTACTCTCGAAAGTAGGAAACAGAAATTAAAGAAATTGCGTTGCAAAAGTTAAAAAATTCATTGGACTACTAAAACTCTTTTTTGCAGGACATATTGCTCGCCAAAAAAAAAAAAGTTTTTGTATGTTATATTCTTGCTATTTCTGCTATCCACCATCCCTGTTTTAATCCAATAGTAATTTGAGTGATTGTTAATGCTTAAAAAAATGTTTAGACTTGCATTTTAGGCATTTATCTAATTACGTTTATTTTACAGTTACTGTTGAAGATAGCTGGAGACAAGGTATGTATGCATAGCATATAGTTTAGGAAACATTCTTGGGTGATATTTGCTTTTGAATGCTACTTTTCCATATCTTGCACACTTTGCACAAATCAATTCTAAGGGCAAAACCCAAGTGAAGATAAGGTGGGGAAGTCATTACCCTTCCTTAGCCCACAAACCATCTCCAAGCATGCACAACCTAAGCCTAGGTAAAATCTGATAGACGTTAGCCTTAGGGACATCTCGAACTAACTAGGAGATTATCCTAAGGGGGAAGGTGTTGGAATTTGACTCCTGCCAAATCAGTGTCTAGGAAGGGATTGAGGGCCGAAAGCCAAAGGTTGGTGGTTACTTAATTAAGGAACGTCTTTGACGGATAACCTCCCACCAATCTTACCTTGACCTGACTAATTAGCTTGTGGTCAAAGTCTACATTATACCTCCTGTGGACAATCAACCAGTTAGGAGTTGTCTAGGTCAAGGTTACCTTAGACTAGGCTTGATTGTTTTCTCTTCTTGACTATCGGTGAACTTGTTTGTGATTGTGTTTGTGTATGCAAGGGTGGTCAAGAGACCCTAATTCATCTAGGTTAACTAGAAACACATCACCACCCAAGTTCGAAACAAGACCAGATTCGGTTATGGATCGACCGACATCTTTGCAGGATAGGTTCTATCCCATTAGAACATCACTTCCATCCTACATCCAACTTCCATCGGTTGGTGAACACAACTTTGAGCTTAAGCCACAGTTCATCAATACACTCCCTAAGTTCCATGATTTAGAGTCCGAAGATGCCTATTTCTTCATAAGAGAATTTGAGGAAGTATGCTTAATGATGAAAATCCCACACCTTGCAGATGATGCATTAGATTGAGATTTGTCCCATTTGCTCTTAAGGACTTAGCCAAGAAATGGCTCTACAGCTTAGCGGCCGGCTCCATCACATCTTGGGATGATTTCATCAAGGTCTTCTTGAAGAAATTCTATCCAATCCACAAGACCGCTCTCGTTAGGAAAAACATCATGCAGTTCAAGCACGAACCTAGTGAACCGTTTTGGAGGTACTTTGAATGCTTTAAAAACCTCCTTGTCCAAAAACCTCATCATAGAATAGAGAAATGGTGACAATGCCAAATTCTTTATGACGGTTTAGACTACTCAACCAAGATCCTCTTAGAAAGCATGTGCCAAGGGGATTCTTGCAGAAGGATGAGCATGAAGGATAGGATTTATATGAGAATCAAGCTAAAAAGACCATCCAATGGGAACCTACTAGTGAAAGCTCTAGAAATCTAAACTCTATCTCTTCAAAAGGAGGTCTCCATTCAATTGAATCATCATTAGCTAACGAGGCTAAGTTAACTAACTTAGCGAGAAGACTGGAAGCTCTAGAAACTAAGGAACCAAGTCCAGTCAATCAAGTCAGCCCAAACCAATTTCCAACTCCGGGTTGTACTTACTGTCAGGCCATGAATCATGTGTTTGAGGAGTGTCCTGTATTTCAAGCTCACCAACACTTTCCTGAACCGATGAATGCGGCATTTTCAAGGCCGAACAATGATCCTTACGCTCTAACGTACAATCCTGGCTGGAGAAATCACCCAAATTTCTCATGGAGCCAACAAAATAATGACCACCCTTGGTCAAACCATGCAAGCCACTTCCATCATTCCAATAATTCTTCCAATCATCAACTCAACTTTTCCAATCACCCTCAGAATTCTCCCAACAATTTTTCAAATTATCAACAAAATTTTCCCAACCAAGCTCCACCATTTTCCTTCCAGAATCCTCAACTCGAAAGGAGAATGACTGATTTTGAGAGAAACATGAAAAGGTACATGAAGAATCAAGATTCCTCATGCAAACAATACAGAGGGTAGAGGGTCAAATGAGTCAGTTAGCCAATTCACAACATGAGAGGCAAAAGGGTACCTTGCCCAGTCAACCAATTATGAATCCTAGAAATTCACAACAAGCTCATTTGGTTGAGGATCAATCACTGAATCAATGTAATGTTGTTCATACATTGAAGTCAGAAAAGAAGTTGATAACCAAGTGTCAACACCACCTAATCCTAGTCAACACAATCACACTTCAGCATCCACCTCATCTAATCCCACTCCTCCTAAATTTGATGAATCTGAAAAAGATAAGTCAACCAGTGATGTGCACCAGCCTATAGCACCATTTCCTAATAGGCTGAAAAACAAGCAAAATCCACACATGGATAAGATAATTGAGATCTTTAATCAAGTGAAGATAAATGTGCCACTTCTTGATGCCATCCAACAAGTCCCATCTTATGCTAAGTTTCTTAAGGACATGTGCACAAAGAAGAGAATGACTAATGTACCTAAAAAGGTCTTCTTAGCCACTAACATTAGTGAGCTACTATCGGGTCCGATCCCTGTTAAGTACAAGGATCCAGGTAGTCCAACCATTGCCTGCACAATAGGATAAGCCCAGATTAGTCGTGCACTTCTTGACTTGGGGCAAGTATCAACTTGCTTCCATTCTCAGTTTATCAACAACTCGGGTTGGGCGATCTTAGTCCAACTCGAGTCACTATCCAACTGGCTGACCGTTCAGTAAAAGTCCCAAAAGGAGAGATTAATGATGTTCTTATCCGGGTCGGGGAGTTTATTTACCCTGTCGATTTCATAGTTCTAGAGACACAACCTGTGTCCAACTCCAATCATAGGGCTCAAACTCCTGTTATCCTAGGGCGACCATTCCTTACTACTGCCAATGCCATCATCAATTATAAGAATGGGTCCATGAGGCTAACTTTGGGGACATGACTAGAGAAGTCAATGTCTTCAACCTAGAAAAATAACCTCGTAAGTAAGAGATCAAACATTTGAGGTAAATTTTGTTGAAAATAATTGTGATAAAGAAAGTGAAGATATAGAAGATGAGTCGCTGTTTCTTAATGAATTATTTAATGAATGCGATTATCTGATGAGAAGGCATATGTACCCTTTAAAAAGGGGAAATTTGATTTGAATATCTTCACTTTCGATGAGCCAACCAATAATGTATCGCATGAGAATATAATTTAAGAACCTCCTATTGACATACTCTTTGAAAACCTCTTCGAAGAAGAACTCATGTGTTTGGATAAACCAACTAGGGATCATTTGGTTAATTATACATTTTCGGGGGAAAGTGTTGACTTAAACTTTGAGGAGATCTATGGAACTGAGTTAGAATTCCTAGGCATTCTTAATGAAGAAGTTCCAACTGAGAAGTGTGGCAGAGATAAATTTTTGAATAATGATTGTAGCAATATGAGGAAGAAACACCTAAAGAAGGTGAGACTGGGGAGGAAGGAAGCTAAAATGATAAAACAATTGGCCTCCCCACTATGCCCTATAAAGAGGACCCAATGGAATGATGGGAAGAGAGCTAGAGGGATAAGACCGAAAAAGATCTAGGTGTGGAAGAAACTTGATGTTGTACATATTTCTGTATAATATATGTGTAAGTTCACCTAGAGGGGGGTGAATAGGTGATGGCTAATCTAATGGTCACTTAATGCCAAATAATGCGGAAGCTAAAAACAATTATGACCAAATAAACTTTTACACTAAACACTATGTATAACTCAAGAGTCTAGCCGAATTTTCCGTGAAGGGCTCTGGACTAACTCCTCTAGATTCCCCTGGATATGGGTTGAGGTGCCGCGTTGGCTCTCTTGGTTGAATACAAGTGTTAGGAAACAATCCCAAGCAAGTATATCAATTAAGCACAATGAATATCTAGCATGTAAAAATAAAGACAAGTAATAGCATGCAAGATATAAAAGAGACAAAGAGAGAGAGAATGAGCAATCGCAAACACAAAGAGTTTGTTTCGAGGTTCGAGCACACTTGCTCTACATCCCGCCTTCGACACACGAAGGATTTCCACTATGCAAGATCCCAATGGATCTCTCCCCGGTGCCGCAACACCTACAATCCCTCAGACTCCCTAGTCCCGTACACACGCAAGCCCCACAAGCTTGCCGAGGCCGCACCTCAAACCAAGAGTTCACAACCGAACTCTAAACCACCACGAGCATACTTGCCCGTTTCCTCAAAGTACAAGAATGAAATCTCTTGGTGATCTAAACACTTTGATCACCAATAAAAGCTCTCACTACAACACTCCTATAAGATGAATAATCAATGGATGCTCAAGTGTAGTGTGAGAAAAACTAGGATGAGAAAGGTGGAGGAAAACTCAAAGAATCACTTTAAACACTCTTGATAAAATCTTCCCTTTAGATAGGAAATATTTGCTCTCAAATATATGGAGAAAACTCTTTTAAACAGATAAGAAAAACTGGCCCAAAGCTCTCCTAAAATCTTGGTGAAAAACAATGCCCAAACCCCCAAATTTATAGGCTAAGAAAGACTAGCCGTTGGGGTTCTATCAGGCCTGTCGGTCGATGATTGTTATTCATTTTTGCATATTTTACCACATCCATACCATGCATATTGTAAATAAAAATGTGATTTTTTAATCTTTTTCTCTCTATTTTTGCAGGTCCATATTCTAATAGAGAAAAGGCCCAAAATCCCTTTAATTATCAAGAATTAAAGGAGAATAAATCAAAGCCCAAAAGAGAGCCCAAAGGTTGAGCCCAGGATCTGGAGAAATCCAAGCGCCAAGTCAGACTTCCAGAAGGTCCATGTGGCTAACAACCCGTAACAAACTCGCACTAGAAATCTCAGCCTCAATGGCCAAGATTTTGCCGCGTTTCCACGGCTTTTGCCGCATTTCCACGGCAGTTACAGGGCCGTTGATCCCGAGATTTTCTCCACCTGCCTGATTCTGGAGCCTTTTTCTCTGAGCCTATAAATAGACCATCAGGGCCAGCGCAATAGAGGAGAGATTAGAGGATAGAGCTTGTATTTTGTAGGTTTTTTCTCTAGGATTTTTGTTGCTCTAGTTCTTCTTCTTCCTCCTAGAAATTCTGCAAGAGAGAGATTGTGAGAGAGAGAGAGCTTGTGTAAATCAAGGTGTGACAATTTGTGAAGCAAGGTTTAATCCAATCTCCTTTCTCTACTTGAGCATTTTCTAGTACTTTACTTGCATTCTTTAATTCAAGCTTTACTTTCATTACACTCTTATTCATTAATTGCTTTTCTTTTCTTGTAATGGCTAGTAGCTAAATTCTTCTAACATGACTAGCTAACACTAATCTTGCTTAACTTCTAACTCTTGGGTGAATGCAAATTCTTCATCTTACAATTGATTGAGTCTTTTTCATCCACGATGGGTTACTTTCATGCTTGGCAATCTCTTGTTGTAATTCTCCATATGATTCATGTGTGCCTCATTTAGAGCCTTGTCTTTAGAACAAGTGCCTTGATGGAACATGGAGATGGATCACTAACCATATGCTATTTGTTGTACAACTTCTTTACTTCAATTAATGAATGTTGTATCTTCTTCCTTAGCATCCCTTGAGTGGCAACTCTTTTGATTCCACCATTGAAAGTCTATCTTGAAGGCCTATGACATCAATGAGGCTACAAGACAAGTCCAAGAAGATTAACCGTCAATCAAGTGGGAAAGTAACTAGACCAACATGCAAGACAAACATATGCCGATGAATCAACATGAGGCAAGCATCACCCTAACGGAGATTAGTAAGTTAGCAAGTTAGTAATGTTAGCTAGTCATGGCTCTTCTCATCTAAAAGTCTTCTACAAGTTTTCATTCTTTTAGTATTAATTCCAAAGCAAATCTTGTCTTCGATTCTTTTCATTTTATTTCCATAGTTTTCATTTCATGTACAAACCAACCACCAATTCTTTCATTTCTTTTTCCATGTCTTTTGCATTCTTTTAAAACAAAGAAGAACCTTCATTTTCTATCTTCACATTAAACCGTAAAGCTTCCATCATGAGCTCTCCTTGTGGGTTCGACCCGTATAGCTTGTGCTACTACGGTGATTTAGAAAGGATACATCAATCATTTTAAATACATCGTGGAGTGATCAAGAACCTAAGGTTGACTCTAAACATTCTTTCTTTTATTGAATATTTGTGCATTCTACCACACTATCCTTTTCCTAACAGTCGACCGTCCAATCGACCGCCAACGGTCAAAAATCCGACCGTTGGAGCCTCCGGTCGACCGCCCGGTCGACCGAAAAGAACAGAGAGCACTGCTCTTAGTTCAGGTCGACTGGGTCGGTCGACTGGCCATCTGCCAGGTCAAGGCGTGCACGTCGTGCACGTCGGTCGACCGAGCCAGTCGACCGACTTCAGCCCTAGTCGACTTGGTAGGTCGACTAGTCGACTTGGCTGAAGCCTGGAACAGAAAATCTGGGATTAAAACTTGGTCTTTTGGCTCACATAAAAATCCAATAAAATACATAAAAATCTACAAAAATAGTTTTACCAATATACTTTGATAAACAAACAAGTTTGCACAAAATCAAGGCATGTTATAAAAGATTTGGACTATTTTTGTAAGTTGGAAATATTGGCTCAATTGAAAATTAGTATTTTTCTAAAAACTTGTTTTCCAAACTTCTTCATGATACAAAAAAAAGATATTTTGAATTCATTATAGCATAGTGTGTATGGATATGATCTACTACACAATTAAGATGAAATATCTATGTTCTTGACAATAAGCACTAAATATGGTTTTGGTTAAAACATGTATATAAGAAAACACCAAAAACCAAAATGATATTTTTCCAAAATGAAAGTCTTTTCTAAACTGAAAATTCTTTTATGAAAAGACAACTAAATCAAGAGTGTGTGTGTGATATATACTTGAGCAATCCACCAACTATTCTATCCTTTACATTTTATCTAAAAATAAAATCTTATACCTAGACATAAGTCTTGATCTTGAAGTCTTCCCTTGAAGTCTTCTCATCATCTTGACTTGGTCCAAATGCAATCCAACGAGCTCGACTCCTCTTGAGTACTTGATGTGGTCTTGATGCATAGGCTCGTGAATCAACCGGTGCTAGCTCCAAAACTTGTCTTAAAATCCTTTGTTGAAGCTCCACACCTACTAAGATCTTGATCATAAATCTTTCACTAATTAAGCACAAGATCATTAGTACTATAACTACATGAGTTGACCATCATCAAAACAAGAGTGATGGGCCTTTGGGCCAACAATATGCACCTCTTTTACATTTCATTTCATGCATGTATACATTTCTTTCATACATTGGGGACAATGCATGAGATAAGTGTGGGGGAGGGTTCTAACATGACAAATATAACTTAAAAAAAAATTGTATATATATATATATAAAAACTTTTTGAAAGGTAAGAACAATATTTTGATATATTTTTTAAAAAATTAAGTCAATTTTAAGGAATAGGAAAATCATAATTAGGATTTCTTACACTTGGCCAAAATAAGATGACTTGTTTGATTTTTAGGGTTAGGACGAAAATTTGTGAAAGTAATTTAGTCTTGATATTTACCTTGATGAAATATGCACATTAAATACACTTACACACTTAGGGTTTAAAAACAAAGACTCTTATGCCTTATAAAAAAAAGTATATATGTATGAAAAAAATATAATAAACAAATCTAATTATTGATTAGCTAGGTGCTTTGGCCTAAGCAAGCCTTGGTATTTATGCAAAAGATAATTAGATAAGTTTGAAAAAAATATAAATATATATAAATACTCTGATTAAGCTGGGTATTTGTGCCTCATGAAGCATAAGTATTCACGCCTAAAAGGGGTACATTTTATAAATAAAAACCTTGGTTTCGTGGCCTTGTCTGCTCGAGTGTTTAAGTCCTTAGGAATGTTTTCTCACCTGGTGCCCTAAACTGTCCGGTTTGGGTGTCACCGACTAAAGGCTCGTTACATGGGCAGATTAGAAAGCCTAATGAAATTAAGGAATAAATTTCACCAATAAATAAATATAAATAAGGCATAGGAGTTAATGTTAAAGAATCCTTAGTCAAACTTCACAGTCACATGGTGCATATGACTCAGGGTAAATAATAGACTAGATGAGAAGTACAATTTGACTCCTTACTTTGATTGATGACATGTTTTTGAATAGAGACTAAGTTTCGGAATGAAAAATTTGACATTCCTATAACTTATAGATTACTTAAACTCTTACAAATATACTTCAAATATTTCTCCTTTAAAAATGCTTTTCGAAAATACTAACTTTTTTCTCTTTCTTTATTGATTTTGTGGGTGCAATCCACTGAAATCCCTCACGAGACAAAACTCATCCTCTAGGGGTAACCTAGAGGTTTAACGGCTTGTTGCACATGCTCAGTGCAATCGAGTGACCTGCGAAAGTGGTCTAATAATTAATTAAGATTAGTTTTGATATTTTGCTCGAGGGCGAGCAAAAGATAAGTGTGGGGGTGTGATCGGTCACATATATTGCATACATATTCTCACATGTTCATGCTTGTTATGTAAATAACTCATATTAATAAGTCCTATTATTCTTTATAAAATGCGGCCCATTGCTAAAGGATAGGCCAGAGAAACGAGCCTGAAAGCCCATTTAATTCAGAATAAATTCGAAACAAGGGAATCAGAGCAAATCTTGGCATATCAGAGAAGTTGAAAACCACTTGAAATGAATCCTCCCAAATCAAGCGGTTGAAGCCAACAAATCAAAGATCGTTTCGTCAAATCAAGAGCTGAAACAGCAAATCCAACAAGACAAAAGGAAGCCCAAAGCCACGCCAACCATCCCTCCACCTGGATGTGGCCAATTGGCCACATCCAGCCCGCGAATCCGCGGCCCAAGCCGCGGATCCGCGGCTTGTTGGTGGAGATAAGGGGAGTGTTTGCTCCCCTTATCTCCTCACTCCCTTCCCTCTAAGGTTTTTGCCTATAAAAGCTAGGGTTTTGTACTGAAAATGGAGCAAAGACTAGGATTAGAATTTTTGTTTATTCTTTAAGGATTTAGGCTCTTTGTTATATAGTGTAAAAGTTGTATTTTGTTTTGCAATTTGTAATTCAGTACATATACTTGTGAGAGAGAGGAATTGAGTGCTTGTAACTTGAAGATTGAAGTGACATCAATACAAGAGTCGAGCTACATTTTCTTCTACTCATTTTACGGTATGTTTTACTTTAATTACTTGCATTATTTCTTGTTTCCCATGAGTAGCTAAATCAGTTTTCTGGGCTCACTATTGTACCTCTCTCCAATTCTTTTTCTTTTCTGATTTTCATGAAAAAGACCCAATGAATCATTTGCATGCCTAACTTAAAGCCTTTCTTCTTGAAAGTGTTCTTGAAGGCACATGAGGATGGGTTTGGATCTTTCAACTCCTACTTCTTTTAAGAACGTTTCTTGAACTGTTTTTATTTCATACTTGTTTCTTCGCGCTTGATGATTTAACATTTGATTCAAAATGGTTTCTTAAAGAAAAGAGTTAACCTTTCCAACCATCTTATATGCTTTACTTAAAACTTTCTAAAGTTAACCTTAAGTTTTGCCTATGATCAAGTTGAGGAACTAAGGATTTTAATAGAAGAATAAACGGTTGAGTAGAGAGATAGTGAGCTCAGATTTTCTTCCTTATTATAATCAACCAAATAATTTTCAAGCTTTTTAAATCACCTTCTCCAAAGCCTTCTCCAAAGTTGCAATTTCTCTTTTATTCATTTCCCTTCACTCCATTATTCTTTTCAACTAAAAAACGAGCACAATTCTTTATTATTAAACGAAACACCGAAAAGCTTTCATCGCATTCCTCCTCGTGGACACGACCCGTTAGCTATAAGCTACACGGTAATTTCTTAACTCTTTGATTGTTCTTTCATTTTAGCAATCACTCGCCGACGGCGATCAATGGCGTCCCACGGAGAGACGGAAGACACCATCCCGCACAAACATGTACATACAACATACATATAATTTACACCCACATGATTAAACTGCATACGAACATTTCATGCACAGTACACCTAACTCACGTACACACTACATATTTGTAAGCCCATGCATGGAAAACACATGCATACATATTATTTACAACACACAACCATTATATTGCACACATTATTTTAAATGTACACACCCACACAACATATATAAACAATCCACTATATATTATATATACATGCATACATAATATAATTAATAACATGCAAATTGAGGGAAGGAGAAACTCACACAACAGGGGAGATGCACATGGCCGAGGGCTCATGCCACGAAGGCCGCGGGGCGGAGACGGAGGCCGTGGAGGATGACCGTAGGTTACCGGGGAGTGGATCGGGCAACTGGGAGAGGCCACGACGGAAGATGGGGTAGCCCATCATTGTCCTTCACTTCAAGAGACTCGAAAAATAGGCTACACCCAACGCAAGATCCATTGCCCAACTTGAAAATGAGAGGCCAAACATGGAGCGCCCATGCACCCGAATCCAGATACGTGGACCAGCATTCACGCCACCTTAAAGCCTTGCTCAATTACAAGCTCAAGCTACGGAGCTCGGCAAGGCACTCGGGGGAGGCGTTGGACTGCACATGGGTTGTGCGTGGGCTGTTGCGTGGCCTGGGCAAGCGAAGGGGCCGGTGGAGGGTGATCCGGCCATGGGAACGCGGGTGAACTCTGACAGCGCTCGGGGCTTGCGAGGAGGCGCATGGGGGCTGTGGTGGTGCGCCAATGCGATATGGGAGAGGAGAAAAGCTCGGCTGCTGGTGGAGGGGGCTTCCAAGATGGGATGCGGCATGGCTGCAATCGGCCATGGGAGAGGAGGAAGCATGAGCTTAACTACGGATCTTGTAGAGGTTGATGGAGAGATAGAGAGGATAAAATCATGAAGAAGAAGAAGAAGAAGAAGAAGACGGCGGTTGTGGTAGTTTATAAGTTTGGGTTTTTGGGGTAGAAGGAGACTTTGAGATATATATATATATATATATATATATATATATATATATATATATATATATATATATATATATATATATATATATATATATATATATATATATAGGGTTGGAGCGTGTTTGGCCTCTAGGCTTGAAAAATGATATTGAAATAATAGAAATGGGTCTGCTGGGAAAAATGAAAGAAAGAAAAAAGAAATAGTAAGAGTGGGCTTGCATTTTGGAATGGGCTTGGAGCTTAGTGTTGATGGAGTAATAAAAGAGAAATTAAATAAAGATGCATGGGGTGGGCTTGGGAATGGAAAAGAAAATAAACATATAATAATAATAATGAGAACATTTAATAACTACAATACTAATATTTAGATAAAATAAGTAATACTGATAATAGTAGTTAATGGTAATTAGCAGTAAAAAAAATCACATAGATAATAATTAATAATTGATACAATATTTATATATAAAAAAATATTATACATTATTAAATCATGTACTTCCAAATAGAGGTATTACATCTTTCATACCAAACTCTTGGAGCTTGTTTTAAACCATATAAAGACTTTTCAAGTTTGAAAATAAAATCTGGATGTGCAGGATCAACAAATCTGGGGGTTGTTCAACATATACCTCCTCTTCCATAAAACTATTCAAAAATGCACTTTTAATATCCATTTGAAAAAGCTTAAAATTCTTGAAAGAAGCAAAGGAAAGTGTCATCTGTATGGCTTCAAGCCGTGCTATGAGTGCAAATGTTTCCTTAAAATTGATGCCTTCGATTTAGGTCTAAGCTCAGGCCACTACCCTATCTTTATTCCTAAAAATATTTTTACTCATCCAACTTATTCTTAAAGATCCATTTAGTACCAATAGTAGGTCTATCATGGGGCTAGAAACAAGTGCCAAATTTGTTTGCGCTCAAATTGATTTAGCTCTTCTTGCATTGCAAGAAACCAATATGAGTCACCCTCAGCTTCGAGGATATTCTTGGGCTCAATATGAGATATGAATACAACATACCCTAAATATCTTGAAATTTAGAGCGAGTAATTACCCTCTTGGATAACTCACCTAAGATGACGTATTTGGGATGATTTGTAGCATGTCTCGAATCCTTCGTAGTGATTGAGTCGGTTCTACTTCCACTTCTTGAACTTTACCATGTTCATCATCCTTTGTCTTATCATCTTCTTGCAATGGTGAGTCCTTCAAACGGATCCCATGTCTTCACCTAAGGAATCAATCTCTACAATATTATTCTCAAGAGCATTAGATTCCTTAAGTTTAACACGCATAAACTCTTCAATAGTCAAAGTTGACCTATTGAAGACTCTATAACCCTTACTAGTATTTGAATACCCAACAAATATAACTTCATAGGACTTGCATCAAATTTACCTAGATTATCCTTGGTATTCAAAATAAAACATTTACAACCAAAAATTCTAAAATATGACACATTTGGTTTTCTCAAATAGTAAATCTCAAAAGGGGTTTCAGAAGTATTTTTATAAAAGTAAACTCTATTTGATATGTAACATGAGGTATTTACGACCTTGGCCCATAGATATTGAGGATGTCCATATACACTCATCATAGCCCTAGCCATCTCTTAGAGAGTTCGATTCTTCCTTTCAACGACTCTATTGTGTTGTGGAGTCCTAGGACAAAATAGTTCATGTTTAATTTTATTTTTCTTCATAATAACTGATAAAGGAATTGTTGATAAACTGATAAACTCGCCACTTCTATTATTTTAATGCGTAAAATTAGAAAAAATTTTCTTTTTCAAGTCTTTTTCTACAAACATTAAAATGTGAAAAAGCTTCATCTTTATGTTCTTAAAAGAAAACCCATCTAAACATAGAAAAATCATCAACTAAAACAAAATCTAAGTGGCTACCACTTTTGGTTTTAGTTGGACAAACAAATCCATGTGGATTAACTCTAAAGGTCTAGATGTTATGATATCCTTGATTATTTTGAAAGACAACTTGGTTTGTTTCTCAAGTTGGCACACATCATAAATGTGGACTTTTTTAAATTTCAAGCAAGAAATTCGCTTCATCGAATCCTTAGAGTTAATTTAGAATAGATGATCAAATTAAATATGGCCTAGTCTTCTATGCTATAACCAAGAATCTTCGTTAAAAGCATTCAAACGAGTAGCATTGTATTGTAAATTAAACATGTCAATTATATAAATATTATTTTCACGAAAATCAGAAAGAACACAAGCATTTGTTTTCTTATCTAAAACACCACAAGTAGAGTCATCAAAAATAACTTTTAAGTCTTTGTCACAAAATTGTCCAATGGTTGATATATTATGTTTGAGTCCATTTACCAAAATAACATATTCAGTTAAAGGAGATGAGTCAATCTGGATATTACCTATACCAATGATTTTATCCTTGGGGTCATCTCCGAAGATTACGGTGCCACCTTTATGGTACCTTTATAGGATTGAAAAATTGTTGATATTCCTTGTTATGTGCCTTGAGCAACCACTGTCAAGGTTCATCGCTCCCTACATCTTGGAGCCTTGGTGCGTACCTATATCAATTAACAAAGGAGCTAACTTTGATACTCAAATTTTTTTGAGTCCTAGAGTGTTAGTCTTTCGAACCCAAATATATTTATTAGAAGCATTAATTCTATTATAACAAAAGTTAGCCCAGTGAGCTTTTCGGCCACAATAGAACCAAAAATACACCTTCGCATATTAAAAATGTATGATATGGTTCTGTATGATGAGCATGTGTAGCATGGGTGCATGTAGCATGGCGTGCATGACGTGCATGTTGTTGTGGTACTGTGCGAGCATGATGGTGTATGTGTGAAACATAAGTTTTCTTAGAGTTTGCCTCTTTGAAAACATAGCCTCTAATCTAACTTTATCAAATTTACACTTCTTCAAAACATTGTTTAAAGTTTTAATTTTGTTTTTAAAAATGAAAATCTCATTTTCATCAATAATTGAAAATTTTGCTTTGTATGAAATTTTGTGTGTATTGTGTCTTTTGAATAGTAGAAAATAAAGGTTTTTTCCTTTGAAAATAACAACTAATTGACTTTGAAGAAGTTCATTTCTTTTTTCATTTTCAAATACTTTTTTTTTTTGAGGAAATCATAGTTGTTGAAAAGTTCTTAAAAGCTTCACCAAATTCATCCATAGATAAGTCACATTCTTCAAGAGTAGATTCGGAAGTTACCTTGAGTGTGTTCTCATTTGTCATGAAACACATATTCGCCATGTCCACTTCTTCCTCGGATTTACTCTCTGAATCCCATGTAGCTTTCAAGGCCTTCTTTTTGTAGGAATTCTTAGAGGTTGTGCGTTTGTCTTTGATCTCTGGATAATCGGCAATGACATGTCCGGATTTCCTATAATTGTAGCCAATAATCTTCTTCTCCTTCCCTTTCTATCTTCTTTAGTTGTTGAACAACTTTGTTGTACATCCTTCTTACATTCTTCACTAGAAGAGATAGATTCTTATCATCTTCTTGGTCATCATCTTCTTCGTCGGATATGGAGGGAGGTGATTTGAAGGTAAGAATTTAGTTTTTTAATTTTCGCATTTAGTTCATTAGATTAGCCGTACACCTATTCATCCCCCCCTCTAGGTGTACTTTCAGTATACACATACATACACCTCTCTACATATATATATACATATACTATATACATACATACATATTATGTATATATACACGTATACCCATGTCTACACATGAACACACACTCACGCACACCTCCCTACATGCACACACTAACAAACAATTGCATTTATACCTACAAAATAATAATTCATATACATTACTAAGCACATTTATTAAAATTTAACATTATTACACTTTATATAAAACATATATATTAACATGAAATGGAAGAGAAATAAAGTGGGAGAAGGAAAGTAGACTCACATAATAATGTGGTGATTTGTGGCGCACCGACGGAGGCTCTGGCGGAGGCATCGGGGGCCGCGGAGGGTGTCGTTGGATAGAGCATCTCGCCATGAAGGACGTGAGTGCATTCGCGCTCGCTGATCGGTCACATATATTGCATACATATTGTCACATTTTCATGCTTATTATCTAAATAACTCATATTAATAAGTCCTTTTGTTCTTTATAAAATGCAGGGCCTTTGCTAAAGGATAGGCCAGAGAAACGAGCCCAAAAGCCCATTTAATTCAGAATAAATTTGAAACCAGGGAATCAGGGCAAATCTTGGCATATCAGAGAGTTTGAAAACTGGTTGAAATGAATCCTCCCAAATCAAGCGTTTGAAGCCAACAAATCAAAGATCGTTTTGTCAAATCAGGGAGCTGAAACAACAAATCCAACAAGACAAAAGGAAGCTTAAAGCCACGCCAATCATCCCTCCACGTGGATGTGGCCAATTGGCCACATCTAGGCTGCGGATCCGCGGCCCAAGCCGTGGATCCGCGGCTTGTTGGTGGAGATAAGGGGAGCGTTTGCCCCCTTATCTCCTCACTCCCTTCCATCTGAGGTTTTGCCTATAAAAGTTAGAGTTTTGTATTGAAAATGGAGCGAAGACTAGGATTAGAATTTTTGTTTATTCTTTAAGGATTTAGGCTCTTTGTTAGATAGTGTAAAAGTTATATTTTATTTTACAATTTGTAGTTCAGTACAAATACTTGTGAGAGAGAGGAATTGAGTGCTTATAACTTGAAGATTGAAGTGACATCAATACAATAGTCGAGCTACATTTTCTTCTACTCATTTTACGGTATGTTTTACTTCAATTACTTGCATTGTTTCTTGTTTCCCATGAGTAGCTAAATCGGTTTTCTGGGCTCACTATTGTACCTCTCTCCAATTCTTTTTCTTTTCTGATTTTCATGAAAAAGACCCAATGAATCATTAGCATGCCAAACTTAAAGCCTTTCTTCTTGAAAGTATTCTTGAAGGCACATGAGGATGGGTTTGGATCTTTCAACTCCTACTTCTTTAAGAACGTTTCTTGAACTATTTTTTTTCATACTTGCTTCTTCGAGCTTGATGATTTAACATTCGATTCAAAATGGTTTCTTAAAGAAAAGAGTTAACCTTTCCAACCATCTTATATGGTTTACTTTAAACTTTCTAAAGTTAACCTTAAATTTTGCCTACGATCAATTTGAGGCACTAAGGATTTCAATAGAAGAATAAACGGTTGGTTAGTGAGATAGTGAGCTCAAGTTTTCTTCCTTATTATAATTAATCAAACAATTTTTAAGCTTTTTAAATCACCTTCTCCAAAGCCTTCTCCAAAGTTGCAATTTATCTTTTATTCATTTCCCTTCTTTCCATTCTTCTTTTCAACTAAAAAACGAGCATAATTCTTTTTTTTTTTAAACGAAACACCGAAAAGCTTTCACCGCATTCCTCCTCGTGGACACGACCCATTAGCCACAAGATACACAGTAATTTCTTAACTCTTTGTTTGTTCTTTCATTTTAGCAATCAATTTTTGGCGCCGTTGCCGTGGACGGAACGGTGTATTTGTTTTTTAAAAAGTTTGGTGTGTTGTTTCAGGAACTTGAAGATTCAAATCTAGCATTCAAGCTTTGCAAGAAAAGACTTACAAATTCTGTGCCCCTACTCTCGAAAGTAGAAAACAGAAATTAAAGAAATTGCGTTGCAAAAGTTAAAAAATTCATTGGACTACTAAAACGCTTTTTTGCAAGACATATTGCTCGCAAAAAAAAAAGTTTTTGTATGTTATATTCTTGCTATTTCTGCTATCCACCATCCCTGTTTTAATCCAACAGTAATTTGAGTGATTGTTAATTGCTTAAAAAAAACGTTTAGACTTACATTTTAGGCATTTGTCTAATTACGTTTATTTTACAATTACTATTGAAGATAGCTGGAGACAAGGTATGTATGCATAGCATATAGTTTAGGAAACATTCTTGGGTGATATTTGCTTTTGAATGCTACTTTTCTATATCTTGCACACTTTGCACAAATCAATTCTAAGGGCAAAACCCAAGTGAAGATAAGGTGGGAAAGTCATTACCCTTCCTTAGCCCACAAACCATCTCCAAGCACGCACATCCTAAGCCTAGGTAAAATCTGATAGACGTTGGCCTTAGGGACATCTCGAACTCACTAGGAGATTATCCTAAGGGGGAAGGTGTTGGAATTTGACTCCTGCCAAATCAGTGTCTAGGAAGGGGATTGAGGCCCGAAAGCCCGAAGGTTGGTGGTTACTTAATTAAGGAACGTCTTTGACGGATAACCACTCACCAATCTTGCCTTGACCTAACTGATTAGCTTCTGGTCAAAGTCTACATTATACCTCATGTGGACAATCAACTAGTTAGGAGTTGTCTAGGTCAAGGTTACCTTAGACTAGGCTTGGTTGTTTCTCTTCTTGACTATCGGTGAACTTGTTTGTGATTGTGTTTGGGTATGCAAGGGTGGTCAAGAGACCCTAATTCATTTAGGTTAACTAGAAACACATCACCACCCAAGTTTGAAACAAGACCAGATTCGGTTATGGATCGACCGACATCTTTGCAGGATAGGTTCTATCCCATTAGAACATCACTTCCATCCTACATCCAACTTCCATCGGTTGGTGAACACAACTTTAAGCTTAAGCCACAGTTCATCAATACACTCCCTAAGTTCCATGACTTAGAGTCTGAAGATGCCTATTTCTTCATAAGAGAATTTGAGGAAGTATGCTTAATGATGAAAATCCCACACCTTGCAGATGATGCATTAGATTGAGATTTGTCCCATTTGCTCTTAAGGACTTAGCCAAGAAATGGCTCTACAGCTTAGCGGCTGGCTCCATCACATCTTGGGATGATTTCATCAAGGTCTTCTTGAAGAAATTCTATCCAATCCACAAGACCGCTCTCGTTAGGAAAAACATCATGCAGTTCAAGCACGAACCTAGTGAACCGTTTTGGAGATACTTTGAACGCTTTAAAGACCTCCTTGTCCAATGTTCTCATCATGGAATAGAGAAATGGTGACAATGCCAAATTCTTTATGACGGTTTAGACTACTCAACCAAGATCCTCTTAGAAAGCATATGCCAAGGGGGATTCTTGCAGAAGATGAGCATGAAGGATAGGATTTATATGAGAATCTAGCTAAAAAAATCATCCAATGGGAACCTACAAGTGAAAGCTTTAGAAATCTAAACTCTATCTCTTCAAAAGGAGGTCTCCATTCAATTGAATTATCATTAGCTAACGAGGCTAAGTTAGCTAACTTAGCGAGAAGACTGGAAGCTCTAGAAACTAAGGAACCAAGTCCAGTCAATCAAGTCAGCCCAAACCAATTTTCAACTCCGGGTTGTACTTACTGTTAGGCCATGAATCATGTGTTTGAGGAGTGTCCTGTATTTCAAGCTCACCAACACTTTCCTGAACCGATGAATGCGGCCTTTTCAAGGCCGAACAATGATCCTTACGCTCCAACGTACAATCCTGGCTGGAGAAATCACCCAAATTTCTCATGGAGCCAACAAAATAATGACCACCCATGGTCAAACCATGCAAGCCACTTCCATCATTCTAATAATTCTTCCAATCATCAACTCAACTTTTCCAATCACCCTCAGAATTCTCCCAACAATTTTTCAAATTATCAACAAAATTTTCCCAACCAAGCTCCACCATCTTCCTTCCAGAATCCTCAACTCGAAAGGAAAATAACTGATTTTGAGAGAAACATGAAAAGGTACATGAAGAACCAAGATTCCCTCATGCAAACAATACAGAGGGTAGAGGGTCAAATGAGTCAGTTAGCCAATTCACAACATGAGAGGCAAAAGGGTACCTTGCCCAGTCAACCAATTATGAATCCTAGAAATTCACAACAAGCTCATTTGGTTGAGGATCAATCACTGAATCAATGTAATGTTGTTCATACATTGAGGTCAGAAAAGAAAGTTGATAACCAAGTGTCAACACCACCTAATCCTAGTCAGTACAATCACACTTCAGCATCCACCTCATCTAATCCCACTCCTCCTAAATTTGATGAATCTGAAAAAGATAAGTCAACCAGTGATGTGCACCAGCCTATAGCACCATTTCCTAATAGGCTGAAAAACAAGCAAAATCCACACATGGATAAGATAATTGAGATCTTTAATCAAGTGAAGATAAATGTGCCACTTCTTGATGCCATCCAACAAGTCCCATCTTATGCTAAGTTTCTTAAGGACATGTGCACCAAGAAGAGAATGATTAATGTACGTAAAAAGGTCTTCTTAGCCACTAACATTAGTGAGCTACTATCGGGTCCGATCCCTGTTAAGTACAAGGATCCAGGTAGTCCAACCATTGCCTGCACAATAGGACAAGCCGAGATTAGTCGTGCACTTCTTGACTTGGGGGAAAGTATCAACTTGCTTCCATTCTCAGTTTATCAACAACTCGGGTTGGGTGATCTTAGTCCAACTCGAGTCACTATCCAACTGGTTGACCGTTCAGTAAAAGTCCCAAAAGGAGAGATTAATGATGTTCTTATCCGGGTCGGGGAGTTTATTTACCCTGTCGATTTCATAGTTCTAGAGACACAACCTGTGTCCAACTCCAATCATAGGGCTCAAACTCATGTTATCCTAGGGCGACCATTCCTTGCTACTGCCAATGCCATCATCAATTGTAAGAATGGGTCTATGAGGCTAACTTTTGGGGACATGACTAGAGAAGTCAATGTCTTCAACCTAGAAAAATAACCTCGTAAGATAAGAGATCAAACATTTGAGGTAAATTTTGTTGAAAATAATTGTGATAAAGAAAGTGAAGATAGAGAAGATGAGTCGCTATTTCTTAATGAATTATTTAATGAATGCGATTATCTTGATGAGAAGGCATATGTACCCTTTAAAAAAGGGAAATTTGATTTGAATATCTTCACTTTCGATGAGCCAACCAATAATGTATCGCATGAGAATATAATTCAAGAACCTCCGATTGACATACTCTTTGAAAACCTTTTCGAAGAAGAACTCATGTGTTTGGATAAACCAACTAGGGATCATTTGGTTAATTATACATTTTCGGGGGAAAGTGTTGACCTAAACTTTGAGGAGATCTATGGAACTGAGTTAGAATTTCTAGGCATTCGTAATGAAGAAGTTCCAACTGAGAAGTGTGACGGAGATAAATTTTTGAATAATGATTGTAGCAATATAAGGAAGAAACACCTAAAGAAGGTGAGACTGGGGAGGAAGGAAGCTAAAATGACAAAACAATTGGCCTCCCCACTATGCCCTATAAAGAGGACCCATTAGAATGATGGGAAGAGAGCTAGAGGGATAAGACCGAAAAAGATCTAGGTGTGGGAGAAACTTGATGTTGTACATATTTCTGTATAATATATGCACCTCTTTTACATTTCATTTCATGCATGTATACATTTCTTTCATACATTGGGGACAATGCATGAGATAAGTATGGGAGAGGGTTCTAACATGACTAATATAACTTAAAAAAAATTGTATATATATATATATAAACTTTTTGAAAGGTAAGAACAATATTTTGATATATTTTTGTAAAAAATTAAGTCAATTTTGAGGAATAGGAAAATCATAATTAGGATTTCTTACACTTGGCCAAAATAAGATGACTTGTTTGATTTTTAGGGTTAGGAAGAAAATTTGTGAAAGTAATTTAGTCTTGATATTTACCTTGATGAAATATGCACACTAAATACACTTACACACTTAGGGTTTAAAAACAAAGACTCTTATGCCTTATAAAAAGAAGTATATATGTATGAAAAAAATATAATAAACAATCTAATTATTGATTAGCTAGGTGCTTTGGCCTAAGCAAGCCTTGGTATTTATGCAAAAGATAATTAGATAAGTTTGAAAAAAATATATACATATAAATCCTCTGATTAAGCTGGGTATTTGTGCCTCATGAAGCATAAGTATTCACGCCTAAAAGGGGTCCATTTTATAAATAAAAACCTTAGTTTCGTGGCCTTATCTGCTCGAGTGTTTAAGTCCTTAGGGGTGTTTTCTCACCTGGTGCCCTAAAACTGTCCAGTTTGGGTGTCACCGACTAAAGGCTCGTTACATGGGCAGATTAGAAAGCCTAATGAAATTAAGGAATAAATTCTACCAATAAATAAATATAAATAAGGCATAGGAGTTAATGTTAAAGAATCTTTAGCCAAACTTCACAGTCACATGGTGCATACGACTCAGGGTAAATTAATAGACTAGATGAGAAGTACAATTTGACTCCTTATTTTGATTGATGACATGTTTTTGAATAGAGACTGAGTTTCAGAATGAAAAATTTGATATTCCTATAACTTATAGATTACTTAAATTCTTACAAATATACTTCAAATATTTTCTCCTTTAAAAATGCTTTTCGAAAATACTAACTTTTTCTCTTTCTTTATGGATTTTGTGGGTGCAATCCACTGAAAACCCACACGAGACAAAACTCATCCTCTAGGGGTAACCTAGAGTTTTAACGGCTTGTTGCACATGCTCAGTGCAATCGAGTGACCTGGGAAAGTGGTCTAATAATTGATTAAGATTAGTTTTGATATTTTGCTCGAGGGCGAGCAAAAGATAAGTGTGGGGATGTGATCGGTCACATATATTGCATACATATTGTCACATTTTCATGCTTGTTATCTAAATAACTCATATTAATAAGTCCTATTATTCTTTAAAAAATGCAGGCCCATTGCTAAAGGATAGGCCAGAGAAATGAGCCCGAAAGCCCATTTAATTCAGGATAAATTCAAAACCAGGGAATCAGAGCAAATCTTGGCATATCAGAGAAGTTGAAAATCAGTTGAAATAAATCCTCCCAAATCAAGTGGTTGAAGCCAACAAATCAAAGATCGTTTCGTCAAATCAAGAGCTGAAACAGCAAATCCAACAAGATAAAAGGAAGCCCAAAGTCACGCCAACCATCCCTCCACCTGGATGTGGCCAATTGGCCACATCCAGGCCACGGATCCGCGGCCCAAGTCGAGGATCCGCGGCTTGTTGGTGGAGATAAGGGGAGCGTTTGCTCCCCTTATCTCCTCACTCCCTTCCCTCTGAGGTTTTGCCTATAAAAGCTAGGGTTCTGTACTGAAAATGGAGCAAAGACTAGGATTAAAATTTTTGTTTATTCTTTAAGGATTTAAGCTCTTTGTTATATAGTGTAAAAGTTGTATTTTGTTTTGCAATTTGTAATTCAGTACAAATACTTGTGAGAGAGAGGAATTGAGTGCTTGTAACTTGAAGATTGAAGTGACATCAATACAAGAGTCGAGCTACATTTTCTTCTACTCATTTTATGGTATGTTTTACTTTAATTACTTGCATTATTTCTTGTTTCCATGAGTAGCTAAATCAGTTTTCTGGGCTCACTATTGTACTTCTCTCCAATTCTTCTTCTTTTCTGATTTTCATGAAAAAGACCCAATGAATCATTTGCATGCCTAACTTAAAGCCTTTCTTCTTGAAAGTGTTCTTGAAGGCACATGAGGATGGGTTTGGATCTTTTAACTCCTACTTCTTTTAAGAACGTTTCTTGAACTGTTTTTATTTCATACTTGCTTCTTCTCGCTTGATGATTTAACATTCGATTCAAAATGGTTTCTTAAAGAAAAGAGTTAACCTTTCCAATCATCTTATATGCTTTAGTTCAAACTTTCTAAAGTTAACCTTAAGTTTGCCTATGATCAAGTTGAGGAACTAAGGATTTCAATAGAAGAATAAACGGTTGAGTAGTGAGATAATGAGCTCAGATTTTCTTCCTTATTATAATCAACCAAACAATTTTCAAGCTTTTTAAATCACCTTCTCCAAAGCCTTCTACAAAGTTGCAATTTCTCTTTTATTCATTTCCCTTCTCTCCATTCTTCTTTTCAACTAAAAAATGAGCACAATTCTTTATTATTAAACGAAACACCGAAAAGCTTTCATCGCATTCCTCCTCGTGGACACGACCCGTTAGCTACAAGCTACACGGTAATTTCTTAACTCTTTGATTGTTCTTTCATTTTAGCAATCACTCGCCGACGGCGATCAATGGCGTCCCACGCAGAGATGGAAGACACCATCCCACACAAACATGTACATACAGCATACATATAATTTACACCCACATGATTAAACTGCATACGAACATTTCATGCACAGTACACCTAACTCACGCACACACTACATATTTGTAAGCCCATGCATGGAAAACACATGCATACATATTATTTACAACACACAACCATTATATTGCACACATTATTTAAATGTACACACCCACACAACATATATAAACAATCCACTATATATATATATACATGCATACATAATATAATTAATAACATGCAAATTGAGGGAAGGAGAAACTCTCGCAACAGGGGAGATGCACATGGCCGAGGGCTCATGCCACGAAGGCTGCGGGGCGGAGACGGAGGCCGTGGAGGATGACCTAGGTTACCGGGGAGTGGATCGGGCAACTGGGAGAGGCCACGACGGAAGATGTGGTAGCCCATCATTGTCCTTCACTTCAAGAGACTCGAAAAACAGGCTACACCCAACGCAAGATCCATTGCCCAACTTGAAAATGGGAGGCCAAACATGGAGCGCCCATGCACCCGAATCCAGATACGTGGACCAGGATTCATGCCACATTAAAGCCTTGCTCAATTACAAGCTCAAGCTATGGAGCTCGGCAAGGCGCTCGGGGGAGGCGTTGGACTGCACATGGGCTGTGCATGGGCTGTTGCGTGGCCTGGGCAAGCGAAGGGGCCCGGTGGAGGGTGATCCGACCATGGGAACGCGGGTGAACTCTGACAGCGCTCGGGGCTTGCGAGGAGGCGCATGGGGGCTGTGGTGGTGCGCCAATGCGATATGGGAGAGGAGAAAAGCTCGGCTGCTGGTGGAGGGGGCTTCCAAGATGGGATGCGGCATGGCTGCAACCGGCCATGGGAGAGGAGGAAGCATGAGCTTAACTACGGATCTTGTGGAGGTTGATGGAGAGATAGAGAGGATAAAATCATGAAGAAGAAGAAGAAGAAGACGGCGGCTGTGGTAGTTTATAAGTTAGGGTTTTGAGGGGTAGAAGGAGACTTTGAGATATATATATATAGGGTTGGAGCGTGTTTGGCCTCTAGGCTTGAAAAATGATATTGAAATAATAGAAATGGGTCTGCTGGGAAAATGAAAGAAAGAAAAAAGAAATAGTAAGAGTAGGCTTGCATTTTGGAATGGGCTTGGAGCTTAGTGTTGATGGAGTAATAAAAGAGAAATTAAATAAAGATGCATGGGGTGGGCTTGGGAATGGAAAAGAAAATAAACATATAATAATAATAATGAGAACATTTAATAACTACAATACTAATATTTAGATAAAATAAGTAATACTGATAATAGTAGTTAATGGCAATTAGCAGTAAAAAAAATCACATAGATAATAATTAATAATTGATACAATATTTATATATTAAAAAAATTTATACATTATTAAATCATGTACTTCCAAATAGAGGTATTACATCTTTCATACCAAACTCTTGGAGCTTGTTTTAAACCATATAAAGACTTTTCAAGTTTGAAAATAAAATCTGGATGTGCAGGATCAACAAATCCGGGGGTTGTTCAACATATACCTCCTCTTCCATGAAACTATTCAAAAATGCACTTTTAATATCCATTTGAAAAAGCTTAAAATTCTTGAAAGAAGCAAAGGAAAGTGTCGTCTGTTTGGCTTCAAGCCGTACTATGAGTGCAAATGTTTCCTTAAAATTGATGCCTTCGATTTAGGTGTAAGCTCAGGCCACTACCCTATCTTTATTCCTAAAAGTATTTTTACTCATCCAACTTATTCGTAAAGATCCATTTAGTACCAATAGTTGGTCTATCATGGGGCTAGGAACAAGTGCCAAATTTGTTTGCACTCAAATTGATTTAGCTCTTCTTGCATTGCAAGAAACCAATATGAGTCACCCTCAGCTTCGAGAATATTCTTGGGCTCAATATGAGATATGAATACAACATGCCCTAAATATCTTGAAATTTAGAGCGAGTAATTACCCTCTTGGATAACTCACCCAAGATGACGTATTTGGGATGATTTGTAGCATGTCTCCAATCCTTCGTAGTGATTGAGTCGGTTCTACTTCCACTTCTTGAACTTTACCATGTTCATCATCCTTTGTTTTATCATCTTCTTGCAATGGTGAGTCCTTCAAACGGATCCCATGTCTTCACCTAAGGAATCAATCTCTACAATATTATTCTCAAGAGCATTAGATTCCTCAAGTTTAACACGCATAAACTCTTCAATAGTCAAAGTTGACCTATTGAAGACTCTATAACCCTTACTAGTATTTGAATACCCAACAAATATAGCTTCATAGGACTTGCATCAAATTTACCTAGATTATCCTTTGGTATTCAAAATAAAACATTTACAACCAAAAATTCTAAAATATGACACATTTGGTTTTCTCAAATAGTAAATCTCAAAAGGGGTTTCAGAAGTATTTTTATAAAAGTAAACTCTATTTGATATGTAACATGAGGTATTTATGACCTTGGCCCATAGATATTGAGGATGTCCGTATACACTCATCATAGCCCTAGCCATCTCTTAGAGAGTTCGATTCTTCCTTTCAACGACTCTATTGTGTTGTGGAGTCCTAGGACAAAATAGTTCATGTTTAATTTTATTTTTCTTCATAATAAGTGATGAAGGAATTGTTGATAAACTGATAAACTCGCCACTTCTATTACTCTTAATGCGTAAAATTAGAAAATTTTCTTTTTCAAGTCTTTTTCTACAAACATTAAAATGTGAAAAAGATTCATCTTTATGTTCTGAAAAGAAAACCCATCTAAACATAGAAAAATCATCAACTAAAACAAAATCTAAGTGGCTACCACTTTTGGTTTTAGTTGGACAAACAAATCCATGTGGATTAACTCTAAAGGTCTAGATGTTATGATATCCTTGATTATTTTGAAAGACAACTTGGTTTGTTTCTCAAGTTGGCACACATCATAAATGTGGACTTTTTTAAATTTCAAGCAAGAAATTCGCTTCATCGAATCCTTAGAGTTAATTAGAATAGATGATCAAATTAAATATGGCCTAGTCTTCTATGCTATAACCAAGAATCTTCGTTAAAAGCATTCAAACGAGTAGCATTGTATTGTAAATTAAACATGTCAATTATATAAATATTATTTTCACGAAAATCAGAAAGAACACATGCATTTGTTTTCTTATCTAAAACACCACAAGTAGAGTCATCAAAAATAACCTTTAAGTCTTTGTCACAAAATTGTCCAATGGTTAATATATTATGTTTGAGTCCATTTACCAAAATAACATATTCAGTTAAAGGAGATGAGTCAATCTCGATATTACCTATAACAATGATTTTATCCTTGGGATCATCTCCGAAGATGACGGTGCCACCTTTATGGTACCTTTATAGGATTGAAAAATTGTTGATATTCCATGTTATGTGCCTTGAGCAACCACTGTCAAGGTTTCATCGCTCCCTACATCTTGGAGCCTTGGTGCGTACCTATATCAATTAACAAAGGAGCTAACTTTGATACTCAAATTTTTTTGAGTCCTTGAGTGTTAGTCTTTCGAACCCAAATATATTTATTAGAAGCATTAATTCTATTATAACAAAAGTTAGCCCAGTGAGCTTTTCGGCCACAATAGAACCAAAAATACACCTTCGCATATTAAAAATGTATGATATGGTTCTGTATGATGAGCATGTGTAGCATGGGTGCGTGTAGCATGGCGTGCATGACGTGCATGTTGTTGTGGTACTGTGCGAGCATGATGGTGTATGTGTGAAACATAGGTTTTCTTAGAGTTTGCCTCTTTGAAAACATAGCACTCCTTCAAAACATTGTTTAAAGTTTTAATTTTGTTTTTAAAAATGAAAATCTCATTTTCATCAATAATTGAAAATTTTGCTTTGTATGAAATTTTGTGTGTATTGTGTCTTTTGAATAGTAGAAAATAAAGGTTTTTCCTTTGAAAATAACAACTAATTGACTTTGAAGAAGTTCATTTTCTTTTTCCATTTTCAAATACTTTTTTTTTGAGGAAATCATAGTTGTTGAAAAGTTCTTAAAACCTTCACCAAATTCATCCATAGATAAGTCACATTCTTCAAGAGTAGATTCGGAAGTTACCTTGAGTGTGTTCTCATTTGTCATGAAACACATATTCGCCATGTCCACTTCTTCCTCGGATTTACTCTCTGAATCCCATGTAGATTTCAAGGCCTTCTTTTTGTAGGAATTCTTAGAGGTTGTGGGTTTGTCTTTGATCTCTGGATAATCGGCAATGACATGTCCGGGTTTCCTATAATTGTAGCCAATAATCTTCTTCTCCTTCCCTTTCTATCTTCTTTAGTTGTTGAACAACTTTGTTGTACATCCTTCTTACATTCTTCACTAGAAGAGATAGATTCTTATCATCTTCTTGGTCATCATCTTCTTCGTCGGATTTGGAGGGAGCTGATTTGAAGGTAAGAATTTTTTCTTTTGGGATGCCTTCTCCTCTTTAGCCTTTTGTTCCATCTTATGGGTTTTTAAGGTCCCAATAAGAGAATAAGTTCCATCTCCTCCTTATCATTGAGCTCCTTCGATGTAGTAGACTTGACCTCCCAAGATGGTAGAAGAGCTTGTATGACCTTCCTTACTTTTTGGTTATTATCACCTTCATCACTTAAAGAAGCAAGACCATTGGTGATTTTAGTAAACTTGATAATAATCTCATCAATGGATTCATTCTCATTAGTAAAAAAAAAATTTATATTGGGAATACAAGAGATCAATCTTAGCTCTCTTGACTTGTGATGCCACTCGTGTGTGATAAAAAAATTGCAGCCAATTCTCGTAAACAAATTTACAATGAATTACCCTAGCAATATCATCATCATTCAAAGCTTGAAGTAAGACATAGTGTGCCTTAGCATTAGCATTAAATTCTTTGTGGTAATTTCAGACCAAGTGTCCTCATCTCCATCGAGTACATTAAATGATTTGGTCACCGTCTTTGCAAACCCTGCTTTCTAGGGATTGCAAGAAAACAGTCACTTAACTTTTTATATGAGAAAATTAAGGCTATCAAATTTGGGTGGAGTCTTTATTCCTTCAGCCATTTATACTAGTGTAGAAAACAAGCAAATGATGCAAATGAGTGAGTGATTAGCTAGTGGATCTCTCTAAGATGGTTAAATCAAAAACTAAAGTCTAGCTCTGATACCAATTGAAAGTACACCTAGAGGGGGTGAATAGGTGTAATGCTAATCAAATACAAAAATGTAACAATTAAAAATGAATAATGCAAATGGTCAACTCAAATCAAGAAGTGAAGCTGAATTCCCAATTAAAGGCTCTAGACCTTCTACTTTATATTCCTCTAGATAAGAATTAAGGTGCTCAATTGCCTTCTTGATTGAAAAAAAAAACCCGACAAGTATGAATGATGCAATAGATGAATAGAAAGTGCAATGAAACTAAAAGTACAAGCGAAAGCAATAGAGATAAGAAAAAACACAAGTGCAAGCAATAGAGATAGAGTAAGAGAAAAAAAAGAAAGCACTCGCAAACACAAGAGATTTGTTTTGAAATTCAAGCACCAAGCTTTACGTTGCCGCCTTTACCGCGTGATAAATGAAAATCACCAAGAGGAGGGTAAATAGGTGTAATGCTAATCAAATGTAGAATAATAACTATTTATAAAAAATGATGCAAACTGGTCACTCAAAATAAAAAATGAAGTCGAATTTCCTGTGAAGGGCTCTAGAACTTCTCCTCTAAAATTCATCTAGATTATGAGTTTCCAGTTTGCATCATTTTTTATAAATAGTTATTATTCTACATTTGATTAGCATTACATGTAGAAAGTGGTATAATGCAAGCAATAAATAGAATGTGCAAGAGAAGCAACAACACAAGTGTAAGCGAAGTAAAAAGATAGATATAAAGAGACAAGCAATCGCAAACACGATGAATTTATTTCGAGGTTCGAGCCACCGTTCTACATCTCTGTCTTCACTACCGTGAAGGATTTCACTATCCACAATAGGATCTTTCACAAAGGGATCTTACAATAAGGGATTATAATGGTCTACACAAGACTGAAGTACACAACTCTAATACTCAATCCTCTATATAAGAGGTAGCACAAAGCCAATGAGATTTTACAAATCTCTTGATGACCACTAGATCACAAACACTCTTTTCTTTACAAATTTTTATAGAGTAGATTGAAGCTCAAAGATTTTGTGAGAGTAAAAATTCAGTTGAAAGAATTTAAGAGCTGAAAAATGAATTGAAATAACTTTGAAAATGAAAGCACTTGAAAACTAGAAACTTGAAAGCATGATTTTCAATGTATTTCTCAAAAACTTGTAAAACTTGTTGAAACTTGTTGAAACTTTCTTGTATATTCTTGTTTGAATTCTATTCCCATGACCCATATATATAGGCAACTTATAAACACTATTAGTTTAGCTCACTGATTAGTCTCCATATTTGTAATTTTCATACAACATCTTCACATTTATTCTATATAAAATATTGCTAATAATGATTTTCTTGTGTGTTCGGAGGTCCTTGCTGTGGAATGAAAAAGAAGCCTAAAAATCCTATTTATTTGGTGATTTTAGAGCCTAAAATATAGCCATTAACTTTGGGGAGCTAATCTGTCAAACTGAAAGTAGAAAATCAGAAACCAGTAAGGAGAACCAATAGGGGGTAGGCTAGTAGTCTGCACCCATTAGCGCGGCCCAGAAGGGCCACGAAAATGCGGTAAAAATTGTGTTTTGTGCACGATTTCCCCCGATCACTCACCAGGTCATTTGGGAAGAGATTTGGCCAAGAAAAAGCAAAAATGCTCGTTGAAAAAATCAGAACAAAAGACAGATTCTGAAAACTAGTCGTTACGGCTTTTTATCAGAATTTCAGTAGACCAGCGGTCGATCGGTAGTTCAGTTATGAACTAACCGCTAGCTACGGTCGACCGGACTCTGTCAAAAAAACTTTGTGCAGAGTGGTCGGTTGACCGATCGGTCGACCGACACCCAACAGAGACATGGATTGAGCCAGCCGGTCGACCGCTGGGGTTAGCGGTCGACTGGTCAGTCGACCAACTAACGTGCACTCAATCGACTATCTTGGCATATAATAGGCATCGACCTACCGCTCGGTCGACTAACTTGGGCCAAAACATATTTTTCTGACTGTTTTGAAAGGCAAACTATTTTAAAAAATTTTTGTATTGGTTTTAAAGAAAAGTGACAATGTAAGGCAATCAAATATATGTTCTAAACAGGATATAAAAAATTAGAAATATGAATCAAGTGCCTAACATGGAAAACACCAATATGATAAAAAACTTGTATGTTCAAAAATGTGTATTTTTGTGTGTGTAACTTTTTTAGTATCAAATCTATATTTCTACACTTTTACATACTATTTTCTTACAAGATTCTTAGTGATTACAAGTGTTTTCAAGCGGGCTTCTCCAATAGCGACGTCGAGTGCTTTGAGCACCAATTCCATATTTGAATACCCTTGAGTCTTCAACACCTTCCTTTAGAGGAAGAAACATATTAAATCTTTTTGAACCACTTAACCACTTAAAACTTAATTAGTACTAAACAACCTCATCAGAATAAGAAACTGATGATTTTAACATTGGGCCAACAATCTCTCCCCTTTTTATGATGACAAAACATATGAGTTATTTAAAAATAAATGATAGAAAAGAGCTTGAAAAATCTCTCCCTCAAGTTATGCTATCTATCAAGTATAAGATATCAATATGACTATAACTAGATTTGTTAATGTAAGCATGTCACATAAATGCATATTTGAAGAATATATCAATTTAGAGTAATATGCATAAATAGCCTACCATCCTTCTATTCCTCCTTCCTCCAAAAATATTATGCAATGAATGAAAACAATGAATCATGGCATTGCATAGAAACATGGTAATAGAAACAGATATGCATAAAGCTCATGATATCAAATTAAGGGATAAGTATCAAAACCATGAAAACCTATCAAAACAATAGATATAACTCAAATACCTCTCTTCCTTTTTGTCATGCATCAAAAACCAGTAAAAGTATACAAGAAATAAATAAAAAATACATGAAGCAAAAAGAGGTACCAATAAAAACAGATGTATCAATTGAAAATATATGAAACCATATGAAACAAATATGACGCATTTCAAAAGTTATGAATTCATAATGCAAACATTTAACTCACAATAAATGAATAAAATTCTATTTTAATCTAGTGGTTTAGTAAAAATGTCCGCAAGTTGAAAATTAGTAGAAACATAATCAATGTCAATATCTCCTTTCTCATAGTGATCTCTAGGAAAGTTATATCTAATTTCTATATGTTTGGTCTTGCTATGTTATTTTGCATTCTTGGTCATATGAATAGTGCTAGTGTTATCACAAAATATTTTGATATGATCATAATACAAATCATAGTCAAGGAGAGTATGTTTCATCCAAAGGAGTTGTACACAATAAGCCCCGACCGCAACATACTCCACCTCGACGGTTGAGAGGGCTACGAAATTTTATTTCTAAGAAGACCATGAAACTAGACAATTTCTTAAAAATTGATAAGTTTTACTAGTACTCTTCCTATCTACTCTAAAACTGATATAGTCGGCATCTAAAAAGCTCGTCATTAAAAATTGTCTGGTCTTCGGATATGACAAGCCCATTCCAATAGTGCTCTTAAGATATCTAGTAATGTTTTTTACTGTAATCAAGCGAGACTCTTTAGGATGAGATTAGAATCTAACACATAGACAAACACTAAAAATAATATCTAGTTTACTAGCCGTCAAATAAAGCAAAGTACCAATCATGCTTATATAAAGTTTAATGTCAATATTTTTACCTTGTTCATCCTTATCAAACTTTGTTGTGACAGCCAGGGAGTCTTACTTGTCTTTGCATCTTCAAGCCCAATTTCTTGATAGTCTCTCTTGTGTATTTGGCTTGATGTGTGAAAATTTCATCACTCACTTACTTGATTTGGAGTCTAAGAAAGTAGTTGAGCTCTCCCATCATAGACATTTCGAACTCTTCTTCATGTATGATTCAAAATTCTTATAAAGTATTTCATTAATAGATCCAAAAATGATATCTTCAATATAAATTTGCACGATAAGGATATCACTATCTACAGGCTTTGTAAATAATACAGTGACAACTTTGCCTTTCACAAAAACATTTGAAATAAAAAAATAGAAAGTCTTTCATACCTACCTCTTGGAGCTTGTTTTAAACCATATAAAGCCTTTTAAAGTTTAGAAACAAAATCCGGATGTGTAAGATCAACAAACCCAGTCGGTTGTTCAACATACACTTTCTCTTTGATATAACTATTCAAAAATGCATTTTTAATATCTATTTGAAAAAGTTTAAAATCTTGAATGAAGCAAAAGCAAGTGTCATCCGTATGGCTTCAGACTGTGCTACAGGTGCAAAGTTTTTCTCAAAATCGATACCTTCAATTTTGGTGTAACCTTGGGCTACTAATCTAGCTTTATTCCTAATAACATTTTCTGACTCATCCAACTTATTCCTAAAAATTCATTTAGTACTAATGATTGGTCTATTATAAGGTCTAGGAACAAGGTACTAAATTTGGTTGCGCTCAAATTGATTGAGCTCTTCTTGCATTGCAAGCAACCAATATGAGTTACCCTTGGCTTCGAGGATGTTTTGGGCTCAATATATGAAATGAATACAAAATGGTCATAAATATCATAGAGTTAGGAGCGAGTAGTTACTCCCTTGGATACATCACCTATGATGATGTCTTTGGGATGATTTGTAACATATATCAAATCCTTTGGAAGTGGTTGAGTTGGTTCCACTTAAACATCTTGAACTTCACTGTTCATCATCTTTTGGCTTATCTTCTTACATTGGTGAGTATTTCAAAGATATTTTCTCCATATCTTCACCTAAGCAATCATTTTCTACAATATTCTTCACAAAAGCATTAGATTTCTCAAACTTGACATGCATAGACTCTTCAATAGTCAAAGTAAACCTATTGAAGTCTCTATAGGTCTTACTAAAATTTAAATACCCAACAAATATAACTTCATAAGACTTGGCATCAAATTTACCTAAATTATCCTTAATGTTCAAAACAAAACATTTACAACCAAACACTCTAAAGTATGAAACATTTGGTTTTTCTCAAAAAGTAATTCTCAAAAGGTGTTTTGAAAATATTTTTGCAAAATAAATTTTATTTGATATGTAACATGAAGAGTTTACGGCCTCGGCCAATAGATATTGAGGGAGTCTGTATTCACTAATTATTATCTTAGCCATCTCTTGAAGAGTATGATTCTTCCTTTCAATAACTCCATTTTTGTCATGGAATTGTAGGACAAGATAGTTCATGTTTAATTCTATTTACTTCACAATAAGTGATAAAGGAATGGTTAATGAATTCACCACCTCTATCACTCCTTATGTACAAAATTGAAAAATCTTTTTCTTTCTCAACTCTTTTTCTAAAAATATAAAAATTCTAAAAAGCTTTATCTTTGTGTTTCAAAAATAAAACCCATGTAAATATAAAGAAATCATCAACTAAAATAAAAATAAAACAATTACCACTAAGACTTTTAGTTTTTGCTGGACCAAACAAATCCATGTGGATCAATTCTAATGGTCTAGATTTCAAAATATCCTTGATTGCTTTGAAAGTAGACTTGTTTTATTTTTCAAGTTGGCACGCATCACAAATGCGGTCCTTTTCAAACTTCAAGTAAGAAATTCCCTTCACCGATTCCTTAGAGTTAATTCTAGATAGATGGTCAAACGAAAGATGGCCTAATCTCCTATGCCATAACCAAGAATCTTCATTAAAAGCATTTAAACAAGTAGCATTGCAATATAAATTTAATATATCAATCATATAAACATTGTTTTCATGAAAACCAGAAAGAACATAAATATTTGTTTTCTTATCTAAAACATCGCAAGTGAAATCATCAAAAACAACTATAAAACCTTTATCACAAAGTTGGCTAATGCTCAAAAGATTATGCTTGAGATCTTCAATCAAAATAATATTCTATGAAAGGAGATGAGCCAATTTGGATATTATCTATACCAGTAATTTTGCCTTTTGAATCATCTCCGAAGGTGACGGTGCCACCTTCATGATACCTTGATAGAGTTGCAAAGTTGATGATATCCCAAGTCATGTGCCTTAAGCAACCACTATCAAGGTACCACAAATCCTTACGTCTTGGAGTCTTAGTGCGTACCTTTATCAAGTAAAGAAGTTATTGATTTTGGTACCCATATTATCTTGGGTCCTATGGTGTTAGTTCTTCGAACCCAAACATGATCATTTGAAGCATTAATGCGATCAAAGCAAAACTTAGCTATGTAACCATTCCGGCAACAATAGGTGCATGACTATACTCTACCATACATAAATGCATGATTTGTATGTGTATGATGAGCATGTGAAACATAAGCATGCTTAGTGTATGTGACATGTTTAGCATAATGTGTGTGAGCATGTTGTGCTTGAAGAGTATGAGCATGTGTAGTATGAGAAACATGAACATGTTTCCTTGGATTGTGTCTCTTAAGAAACATGGCATCTAATCTAACCTCATCAAACTCACATTTTTTCAAAACATTTTCCAGTGCTAATTTTGGTTTTTAAAATAGAAATCTCTTTTTCATTAATTAAAGAAAATTTGACTTTACAAAAAATTTTGTGTGCATCAAAATCTTTTTGTGTAGTAAGAGGTGTGAAAGATAAAATATATTTTTCTTTTGTAAGAGCAACAACTTGATTTTGAAGAAATTCATTTTCCTTTTTCATTTTTAAATATTTTTTCTTGAGAAAAGTCATAGTATGAGAAAGTTCTTCAAACGCTTCACCCAATTCATCCATTGTTAATTCACAATCATCAAGTAAAGATTCGGATGTTACCCTGGGTGTGTTGTCATTTGCCATGAAACACTTGCCGTATCCACTTCTTCTTCAGATTCACTCTCCGAATCCCAAGTAGATTTCAAGGCCTTCTTTTTGTAGGGCTTCTTGGAGGTTGTAGGCTTGCTTTTGTTCTCCGGACACTCAGCAATGATATGTCCGGATTTTCAGCAATTGAAGCAAATGATCTTCTTGTCCTCCTTCCTTTACTTTCGTCTTCTATTGTTGAACTTGGCCTTGTTGTACATCCTCCTTACATTTTTCAGTAGGAGGGAAAAATTTTCATCATCTTCTTCTTTTTCTTCATCATCAGAGATGGTGGGAGTAGACTTGAAAGCAATCATATTTTTCTTTTGAGGCGTCATTTCTTCCTTAGCCTTCCTCTCCATCTCATGAGTTTTAAGGTTGTCGATAAAACTTATGAGCTCCATCTCTTCCTTGTCATTTAGCTCTTTTAATGTTGTAGCTTTGACCTCCCATGATGGTGGTAGAGCACACATGACCTTCCGCACCTTTTGGTCATTATCAATGACATCACCTAAAGAATCAAGATCATTGGTGATTTTAGTAAACCTTGTCATCAATAGAATCATTTTCATGCATGGTAAAATTCTCATTTTGGTAGCACAAGAGATCAATATTAGCTCTCTTGACTTGTGATATCCCCTTGTGTGTGATAACTAGGTGTGACCAAATCTCATAGGCGGCTTTGCTATGAATGACCTTGCTATGTCATCATCATTCAAGGCTTGAAATAATGCATAGTGTGCTTTTGTATTGGCGTCAAATTTCTTGGTGGCAATGTCGAACCATGTGTCCTCTGTTGGCCAAAGGCCATTATCCCGGTTATTTTGATGATAGCAAAACGTATTTAGTTATGTATTTAATAATCTTGTTTTAAAGTATTTCAGGCTCAAGAAACAGATTTTGACGACTCCGCTAAAAGACTCACAAATTTGGAGCTCGCCCAACATTTGCATTCCCAAGCTAAAGCACATAGGAAGCTTCGGAATTTGCGTTGAAGAAAAGTTCAAGAAGAAGATCAAGACTTGCTAAAGAATCCAAGATTTGTACTTTGTTTATTTTCATTTTAGAATATTTTGTCAAAACTAAATAGTAGAAGTAGAGATATGGGATATCACACACACACATTTTCTAGAGTGGTTTATGGCTTCAAAATAATTTCTAATTCTATTTCCAAACTCAGTTTTAGTTGAACATATCTATTTTGGAAATACGATTTTAGAGAGACTAGTTTTTGGGAAAAACATTTCATTGAAAATCAAGTTTTTATCAAAAGAATTTTTTACCAAGTATTTTACCTTGATAGTAGTATGACACATGCTCTTACTCTATGATTTTTCAAGACCAAAACATTTTATCCAAGACCCAAAACCAAAATCCAAAATTGTCCAGGTCTGTGAATTCTGATTTTTCAGAAATTCACAGTGACGGTCGACCGGCAGTCGACCGGCACTCGACCGACATGCACAATTGTGCATGTGCGTATCAGTCGACCGGAGGTCGACCGATACTCGACCGACCCCAACCTGCTGCTCTCTGGAAATTGCCAGTCGACCGACCCGGTCGACCGGTGAGCCCCAACGGTCGGATTTTTGACCGTTGGCGGTCGACCGACCCGGTCGACCGGTAGTCTGTCAAAAATTCTGACAGACTCAACAGCTATTTTTTTCTGACTTTTTGACTTTTGGGATTTGTCTCCAACGAATCTCTTGAGCAGTTTTTGACCCCTATAAATAGGTGGTCACTTCATATGATATGACTAATGATTTTAGAGCTATCAAGTGCAATTTTACAAAAGTTTCAAAGATTTCCAAAGTTTTCAAAAGAAAAGATTTTTCTCTCCAAAGCCTAAATTTCCATCACCTTTCTTGGAGCCTATTCCTCTACTTCTCTCTAGTTTTGCACTACACAATCCCATACTCTAAGTCTATTATTTGGTTCTAGGATTGTGCTTAGTGAGCTCTTTTGTAAAGTGGTCAAGTGTGATCACTTCCATTGTAATTGAGTGAAGTTGTAGAGGCATCGGCCTCAAGGCGAGCTAGTGTGCTCAAGGTGGTGAAGTGTCATCACGGGAGACGGACAAGTGTTGTCCTTGTATTGTTGATCCGGTGGGATCCTCAATAGTGGAAATCCTTCAAGTGTGAAGGCGGGGACGTAGAGCGTGGCTCGAACCTCGGAAACATATCGGCGTGTTTGCGTTTGCTCAAATTTCTCTAACTCTATCTCTTTTATTACTTGCAATTTTACATTGTCTCTTACTTGCAAGAAATATTGTATTGTGATAATTGTTTAGAGTTAATTTTTAAATTCCGCATAATTGCCATTATCATATAGCCATCACCTATTCACCCCCCCTCTAGGTGATTTCAATTGGTATCAGAGCCTAACCCTACAACTTAGGTCTCACAACCTTAGGGAGATCCATACATTTGGCTATATTCATTTGTTGTATTTTATTTTGTGCATCTTATATATTGTGCATTCATGGCATCCATGGACTTTTCTAGCATAAAATCCCCTCCCAAATTTGATGGGTTGAACTTTCCTATTTGGAAAGTCAAGATGAACTTGTTTTTGAAATCCTTAGGTGTTAGGGTAGCTAGGGCCATTACCAAAGACTTCATTGAACCAACTAGTGATGAGAGCACATGGTCCGAGGATATCACCAAAGACTATGAAGCAAATGCTAGGGCACAATATGCATTAACACAAGCACTTAATGAAGATGACCTTGCACGCATCATTAATTGTAAATCGGCATATGAAGTTTGGAACATGCTTATTGTGACTCATGAGGGAACGTCACAAGTCAAGAGAGCAAAAGTTGACTTGTTACGTTCTCAATATGAGAATTTTTACATGATTGATAATGAGAGCATTGATGATATGCTCACTCGCTTTACAAAAATAACAAATGCTCTTTCTTCCTTAGGCGACAAGATTGACAACGATCAAAAGATAAGGAAGGTGATTCGAGCTCTTCCCAAAGCTTGGGAAGTCAAGGCGACAACCCTCAAAGAGCTAAATGACAAAGAGGAGATGAACTTCTCCGGCTTCATCGGTAATCTCAAAACACATGAGATGGAAATGAAGGTACGAGAAGAAAGGGAGGCACCCAAGAAGAAATCAATAGCCTTCAAAGCCGCTCCAACAATTCAAGACGAGGATGATTCATCGGACGAGTGCGATGAAGACTTCGCCATGCTCATCCGGAAGGTGGGCAAGATGTTCTACAAAAAGGGAAGACAAAGCAATTTCCGGCGAGGGAAACCTCAAGGGAGATTTGAAAGAAAAAGAGAGAGCCCGGTCCTTGCTTTCATTGCAAGAAGATCGGTCACCTCATTGCCGATTGCCCCGCTCTACAAGCGACCACATCCAAGAACGGGCAAAGAAAGAAGAAGGCCATGGTGGCTACTTGGGATGACACGGAGTCGGAATCCGAAGAGGAAGTCGACGCCGCGCACATGTGTTTCATGGCACATGGGGAGGATGCACCAAAGGTAACTCTAGAAAACTCTTTAGATGAGGATGAGTTAACTATGGATGAACTTGCACAATTTTTTGAAGAATTGCAAAATAGGTATGAAATTTCCCAATCTCAAAATAAGAAATTAAAAAGAGAAAATGAAGCTTTAAAACATAAAGTTGAAATAGTTGTTAAAGAAAAGGATGTTTTATCTAGCTCTTTTGGAAAATTGAAAAATGATTTTGATAAATATAAACTTGCAAATAAGGGTAAAACCACCATAGTTTCAATAGATAAAAATGATTTTGTTGAGATCCAAAAGCGTGTTGATGCTTTGGACTCCACACTTAAAAATTGTGCATTTGATTTGAAAAAGATAGCTTCTAAATTTCCTAAGGGAACACCCCAAGGGAAACATGCACAACATGCACATACACATGCACGGAAACATGCTCACACTCACAAGCATGCATACATGTATAGTAGTGGTAGAATTTATGTTTGCACTCATTGTGGCCGCAAAGGCCATTTAGAAAAATTTTGCTATGCTAAGAATAATGTTAAGAATAAATATGTTTGGGTTCGCCCCGGTACTAACCCTAAAGGACCCTCAAAGATTTGGGTACCAAAAGATCCTCCAAATGTAGGTGACACAGGTGGATCTACTTCCTCCGAGACTTAGGGGGAGACGGTGCCCGGGTGGTAGATGCAACTAAGCTCAAAGTTCAAATCTAGCTTGCATCGCTATCGTGGAGGCACCTATTTTTGGAGACTACCCGTAAATTGGTAACATCTCCATTAAGATTTTTTTTTAATTTTGTATATACAATTGTTATAGGATTGCTAGTTTAGTTTTATGCTCCATTGATACATAATTAGTATAAACTTGCAACTCTAACATGATTGTATATGCCATGTTCAATTTTGATTTCTTTTTGACATGTATACATAAGTATAGAATTGTTAGTTTGTTTTTGTTTGTTATTGATACATGCTTATATAGAACTACCCTTCTATCATGTTGTGTACATGCCTTGTATTAATTTTCATATCTTGTATTGTTATGCCTTATGTCATACTTGTCCACATGTCCAATTTTTATGTATCTACATGTATAGTTTAGATTTTGTGATTATATACTTGTATACATATAGACCTATTTTCATAAATAAAATAAAACTTTTTGAAAATTTTCATAGTTAAGCAAATACCTTAAAGATGGCAATTGCGCACCTCAACTCATTCAAGAGGAATCAAGAGGATGAAGTTCAGAACCCGTCACTGGGTATTCGGCTTCAACATCTTTATATCTTTGTTTAAATATGTAAAACAAAATTAAATCATTTTGTGTGAAGTTTTGTTGATATGATCACTAAATGAAGATTTAAAAATAATTGTTATATCCCTGTATGTTATTATATAACATATTTTTATTTTAATTTTTATTTAAATTTTTGGTCAGAATCTGGTAGCAGAATTTTCAGACTTACCGGTCGACCGGCCCCTAACCCCAGTCGACCGGCTCTGTCTGAAGAAAATTTTGTATTTTTTTGTGCTACCGGTCGACTGTTGGTATAGGACCAGTCGACCGATCTGGATGCAGCACTCTCTGTATCTTTTCGGTCGACCGGTCCCTCAATCCCAGTCGACCGATAGTCGTATTCTGGCGTATATCTGGACCTTTCCTTCACTGTTTCGCTCATTCCCTCTTCTCTCTCACAGCGACCCGCAGGAACTCCTCCCCTCCAAAATTTCTAACTTCAAATCCGCTCACTTGATCTCAAATTCCTTCAAAACCCATTTCATACTCCTCATTTCTAATTCGGATCTTCAATCTCAAGCCGATCCGTCCGTCAGATTCTCAGAATTTCTGGATTTTCAAGCTAGGGTTTCAGATTTTTCCAAAGGTAAAAATTTCGAATTTTTCACTTGTTCTTCCTTTCTAGCTTAGATATATCACTTCTTTTGTCTTCATATTAGGTTGATTAATCATCTAGATCGTGCCTTTACCTATAAAAACCCTAAAAATTTGATTTTTGTCATGGCTCCTAAAAGACATCGTTCTGAGAAGGGAAAGGGCATTGCCCAATCCTCATCTCAAGCCCCTAGGACTGATCCTGTGTTCCGTAACGATCTTGCCTCTGATCGTTACACACATTTAGCCCCTAGGAATACTATTTCGGGTAGATATGTGGCTATCCAAGACTTTGAACATCTAGATATCCCCCACATACTCCGTGCTAACAATCTTGTGGATTTTCTCTCCATCCGGGAGAAGGTTTACACATCTTTGGTTCCCTATTTCTATGCCAATTTTGAATTTAGTGGGAACGGATTATTTCCCGTGTGATGGGTAGGGACATAAACATTTCCCTAGGTCAATTTGCTAGAATTCTTCATCTTTCCACTGATGGAATAGATGTTTACTCTTATGACCTACATGATTTTCCTGAATATCCGGAGGGTGAGTCTTCACTCACCGCATCCACTCTTCTTCACCGGATGACAATCCCGATCTAGTGAGGAATGAGATTGTGAGTCAGTATTCCCTCCAATCTCAGGTCCTTGCTAAGATTATCTTTCATAATATCGTGCCTAAATCCGGTGAATTTAGCCATGCTCGAGGTCCTGTTCCCTTGATTATCTATTGCCTCCTTAAAGGCATTAGGATAAATTTCCCTCGAGTGATCGCTTCTCACATGAGTGGTGATCAGATTCGTACTGCTGGTAGGAGTCTGCCTTACGGCATGCTCATTACCCATCTGCTTAGGGCTTTAGACTTCGATCTTTCTGGTCAAGCCTCTTCAAAACCCTCTTCTGATATCAACACTGCTGCCTTGAAGATGATGGAAGCTCAGTTGCGTCGACACGCAGCTGTGCAACCACCACCTGTTCCTGCAGCTGATCCAGCTCCAGCTCCACCTCTTGTTCCTGAGTTTCAGGGTGCTTCTGCTTCTGAGGTCCGCTCAATGATCGAGGCTCATCAGGCCTGGGTCGGTGAGCAAGTCTCTGCACTTCGTACAGATATGGCTGCTCGTGATGCTTCTCTTCGGGCAGATATGAAGGCTCGTGCTGCGATGGATGCTGCTTTTCGGGCGGAGGTCCGTAACGACTTGTCCTATATGGCTGAATCCATGAGATTTGTGGATGTTCAGTTCCAGTCTTTGTTCACAAAAATGGACATAGTCGTTCCTGATGGGACTCCGGGTGCTCGTCGTCTCCCCGCTGCTGGTCCTCCTTTTCCTCCCAGAGCTCGCGTCTCTGTTCCACCACCGCGCCCCAGAGTTGATGCCGTGGATACAGAGGAGGTAGATTCCTCTTCTTCCTCAGATGATGGTGATGACCAGACGATGGCCGAGGGCTCTGATGATGACGAGGAGGAGGATGACGAGGCGACTGAGTGATGCTGCTGTTGAGTGACCTCCCCTTTATTGATGATGTCAAAAAGGGGAGAGATATTTGGAGAGAGAGATATTTTGTTATGACTCTTTTGTTATGACTCTTTTGATATTTTGTTATGTACTTGACTTATTTTGTTGTGTTGGACACCCTTTATTCTTGTGTTGTGGACATGTATTGTTTGTGTTATGTATTTATGTCATGTTGAGACTCATTTCCTTTTATCTATGATATGACTTGTGTAGTTGAGATTTTTCTATGGGCATGGATATATGATGTTTATGATTTAGCGATTGTGATAATATGCCTGAGTATGATTTTTTATATATGCATATGTTGAGGGGGAGCTTCATTTGAAGACTCTACCCAAAATATCTTGTGATAACTACATATGTTTTGCCATCATCAAAAAGGGGGAGATTGTTGGCCCAAAGGCCATTATCCCGGTTATTTTGATGATAGCAAAACGTATTTAGTTATGTATTTAATAATCTTGTTTTAAAGTATTTCAGGCTCAAGAAACAGATTTTGACGACTCCGCTAAAAGACTCACAAATTTGGAGCTCGCCCAACATTTGCATTCCCAAGCTAAAGCACATAGGAAGCTTCGGAATTTGCGTTGAAGAAAAGTTCAAGAAGAAGATCAAGACTTGCTAAAGAATCCAAGATTTGTACTTTGTTTATTTTCATTTTAGAATATTTTGTCAAAACTAAATAGTAGAAGTAGAGATATGGGATATCACACACACACATTTTCTAGAGTGGTTTATGGCTTCAAAATAATTTCTAATTCTATTTCCAAACTCAGTTTTAGTTGAACATATCTATTTTGGAAATACGATTTTAGAGAGACTAGTTTTTGGGAAAAACATTTCATTGAAAATCAAGTTTTTATCAAAAGAATTTTTTACCAAGTATTTTACCTTGATAGTAGTATGACACATGCTCTTACTCTATGATTTTTCAAGACCAAAACATTTTATCCAAGACCCAAAACCAAAATCCAAAATTGTCCAGGTCTGTGAATTCTGATTTTTCAGAAATTCACAGTGACCGGTCGACCGGCAGTCGACCGGCACTCGACCGACATGCACAATTGTGCATGTGCGTATCAGTCGACCGGAGGTCGACCGATACTCGACCGACCCCAACCTGCTGCTCTCTGGAAATTGCCAGTCGACCGACCCGGTCGACCGGTGAGCCCAACGGTCGGATTTTTGACCGTTGGCGGTCGACCGACCCGGTCGACCGGTAGTCTGTCAAAAATTCTGACAGACTCAACAGCTATTTTTTTCTGACTTTTTGACTTTTGGGATTTGTCTCCAACGAATCTCTTGAGCAGTTTTTGACCCCTATAAATAGGTGGTCACTTCATATGATATGACTAATGATTTTAGAGCTATCAAGTGCAATTTTACAAAAGTTTCAAAGATTTCCAAAGTTTTCAAAAGAAAAGATTTTTCTCTCCAAAGCCTAATTTCCATCACCTTTCTTGAAGCCTATTCCTCTACTTCTCTCTAGTTTTGCACTACACAATCCCATACTCTAAGTCTATTATTTGGTTCTAGGATTGTGCTTAGTGAGCTCTTTTGTAAAGTGATCAAGTGTGATCACTTCCATTGTAATTGAGTGAAGTTGTAGAGGCATCGGCCTCAAGGCGAGCTAGTGTGCTCAAGGTGGTGAAGTGTCATCACGGGAGACGGACAAGTGTTGTCCTTGTATTGTTGATCCGGTGGGATCCTCAATAGTGGAAATCCTTCAAGTGTGAAGGCGGGGACGTAGAGCGTGGCTCGAACCTCGGAAACATATCGGCGTGTTTGCGTTTGCTCAAATTTCTCTAACTCTATCTCTTTATTACTTGCAATTTTACATTGTCTCTTACTTGCAAGAAATATTGTATTGTGATAATTGTTTAGAGTTAATTTTTAAATTCCGCATAATTGCCATTATCATATAGCCATCACCTATTCACCCCCCCTCTAGGTGATTTCATCCTCATCACCATTGGGTTGACTAAAATGTTTGGCCACTGTCTTTGCAACCCAGCTTCCTAGGGATTGCAAGAAAGCGATCATCTTAACCTTCCATATGGGAAAGTTAAGGCCATCAATCTTTGGTGGGGTTTTAATTCCTTCAGTCAAAGGATCTCTCTATGTTGGTTAAACCAAAATCTAGAGACCAAAGCTCTGATACCAATTAAAATATATCTAAAGGGGGGTTGAATGTATGTAATGCTAATAAAATGTGAAATAATAACTATCTATGAAAAATGATGCAAACCGATCACTCAAACCAAGATGTGAATTCGAATTTCCCATGAAGGGCTCTAGAACTTCTCCTCTAAAATTTTTTAGATTATGAGTTGAGGTGCTCAATTGCCTTCTTATTGAGATGAGTAAAGACCGATGAGTGAGAATGATGAAAGTGACGTAATGCAATCAATAAATAAAATGTCCAAGAGAAGCAACAACACAAGTGTAAGCAAAGTAAAGAGTTAGAGATCAAGAAACAAGCAATCGTAAACACGATGAATTTATTTCGGGCTTCGAGCCACTGCTCTACGTCTCCGCCATCACCACCATGAAGGATTTCATTATCCACAATAGGATCTTTCATAAAGAGATTTTGCAATAAGGTATTACAATAGTTTACACAAGACTGGAGCACACAACTCTAACATTCAATCCTCTACACAAAAGGTAACACAAAGCCAATAAGGTTTTACAAAGCTCTTGGTGACCACTAGATCACAAACGTTCTCTTCTTTACAAATTACTGTAGAGCAGATATAAATTGAAGCTCAAGGAGTTTGTGAGAGCAAAGATTTAGTTGAAAGAATTTAAGAGCCGAAAAAACCAATTGAAATAGCATTGAAAATGAAAGCACTTGAAAACACGAAACTTGAAAACTTGATTTTAAATGTATTTCTCAAAAAACTTGTAAAACTTGTTGAAACTTCTTGAAACTTTCTTGTATATTCTTGTATGAATCCTATTCCTATGACCCATATATATATAGGAAACTCATAAACATTATTAGTTCAGCTCACCTGGTCATTCTGGAAGAGATTTGATTAAGAAAAAGCAAAAAATAGTTGTTGAAAACTCAGAACAAAGGACAGATTCCGAAAACTAGCCATTATAGCTTTTTGTCAAAACTTCGATCGTCCGGCCGGTCGATTGGTAGTTCATTCCTGAACTAACCATTGGCTATGGTCGACCGGACTCTGTCAAAAAAACTTTGCTTAGAGTGGTCGGTCAACCGCTTAATAGAGACATGGGTTGAGCCAGTCAATCGATTTATCAGTTGACTGTTGAGGTTAGCAGTCGATCGATCGGTCGACTGACTAACGTGCACAATGTGGATAACCCCTGCCAGAGGATCGGTCGACCGCTCGGTCGACCATCTTGGCCTATAATTGGCTACAGTCAACTGTTCGGTCGACCAACTTGGGTCAAAACATATTTTCTGACTGTTTTGAAATGCAAACTATTTTTAAAATATTTTTTATTAGTTTTAAAGAGAAGTTGCAATGTATAGGCAATGATATACATGTTCTAAACAAAATATAAAATTTTGAAAAAATTGGAAACATGTATCAAGTACCTAACTTGCAAAACACCAATAGATAACAAACGTGCATTTTCAAAATGTGTATTTTTGTGTGTATAACTTCTTGAGCATCAAATATATATTCTACACTTTTACATACTATTTTTTTACAAGGTTTTTAGAGACTACAAGTGTCCTCAACCGGGCTTCTCCAATAGCGGCGTCGAGTACTGTGAGCTCCAATCCCATATTTGAATACCTTGAGTCTCAACACCTTCTTTTAAAAGAAGAAACACATTAAATCTTTTTGAACCCTGAAACACGCTTAAATACTTGAACTTGATTAGTACTAATAACCACATATGCTTTGTTATCATTAAAACATGAAATCGGTGATTGTAACCTTAGCCCAACAAAGGATTTCACTATCCACAAAGAAACTTTGATCGGGGGAAAATCATGCACGAAAAGTGTATGTTTTGAAATCATGAGTTAAAAGTGTGTACTTTAGCTTCCTTGATACTTCCATTATAGTATAGAGGCTAAACGGGTCGAATTCACAAAGACGGAAAGCGATAGAAGTTGTACCGACCTATTCACGTGTGTGTTAATGGTTCTTCTATGTCTTAAAGAATGAAAAAAAAGAAAACAAAGAATGAAAAAAGAAGGATACGGAGAAAACAAAGAAGTGGGGAACATAGAAAGAATGTATTTGTGATTTTTGGTATATTTCTAAAGGAAAGTAAAAAGAAAAGAAGACTCATGGCTACTAACTACTAATGGCTCCACTAACATGCTAACCTCTTAGTGATAATTGCCTTACATGAATCAATGACCATCACTAGTCCTTGGTTCAAAAGCTTTGCAAAGCATGATTCATAAGATCACTTTCACATCCAAACTTAACAAACTAGAGCAAGCTACACTTAAACTATCAAAACTAAGTAGAGCAAGTATGAAATAAAGTAATGGTAACTTGTTAGAGAGTTAGATGTTAGAGTGTTAGAATCCATCATCATGAGCCATCAATGGCTCTTGCAAGAGTAAGGACAAGTAGATGCTATTAGATTCATATGGATTATCAAGTAAGGAGTTAGCATAGTTAGTGGTTAGTAATTAGTTGCCATGAGAAGAAAATTAGCGAAACATGTAAAGAGGAGCGAAGAAAACAAATAGAGATAAAGGAAGAACCTTTCATAGAGTGTTACCCTACATTACAAGAACTTTCTCTTCTATCCTACGAATCACTCTCTTCCCTATTACATGAGCTACAAGAATGAAAATAATAAAAGAAGAAGAAGAATAACAACTAAACTACACAAATGGGAGAAAACTATCCTAAAAACTCTTCTCCCTTCTATTCTGAAAAATCTGGGTATTTATAGGAAAAAGGGGGGCACAGGGGAGGCCTCACAGGGCCACGCGTCGAAGCTCGACACATGGCCTTACCAAATAGCCACAAAAACGCGACATTTGCCACTTTTCTACTGCCTTTCTGGGGCCGTGCGTGCAGCGGCAAGGTATGCAGCCTCCTGCTACACACCACTTCTTATACCTCCTGTCGGTTTGTCAAAATTCACTTCTAGATTTTGCAGATCCAGTTTTCAAACGTCAATGGCTATATTTGTTGGCTTTAAATATCATCAAATGAATGAGATTTTGTACTTTTTCTTCATTTTATGCCATAGACCTAGAAACATACAAGAGAGGTATTATTAACAGAATTTAATATTGAGTAAATGTGAAGATGTGGTATGAAATATGCAATTTTAGAGACTAATCGCACCCTCACACTTATCTTTTGCTCATCCTAAGCAAAACAAAAAAACTAACTAAGAAAATTATTACACCACTTTCGCAGGTGACGCGATTGCACTGAGAATGTGGAATAAGCCGTTAAACCTTTAGGTTTCCCCTAGAGGAGGAGTTTTGTCTCATGAGAGTTTTCAGCAGATAACACCCACAAAATACATAAAGAAAGGAACCAAATGTTAGTATTTTGAAAACGCATTTTGAAATAGAGAAAAGTGTTGAAGTATTTTTGTGAAAATTTAAGTGATCCAAGGTCATAGGAAAGTCAGAAATTATTCTTCCTTAAACTAAGTCTAAATGCGAAATCTTATTTTAAATTAAATGTAAGAATTTAAAATTGAATTGATTCTTTGATCTTTCATAAAAATTCTTAGAAAATATGCACTTTGTAAACTGTGAAGATTTTTAGGATATCGACTCTAACTTTTATGCCATTTATTATATCAAATATATTTTTTTTCTTAGTTTTCTTGGGCTTTCTAGCTTACCCAGGTAGTGAACCTTTAGCCAGTTACTCTCAAACGAGATGATTTTAGCGAACTAGATGAGAAAACATTTCTCGAGCTTAAAGACTCGAGTAAATAAGGCCACAAAACTAAAGGGGATTATTTTATTTTTGTCCACCGTTTTAGGCGTGAATAATCATGCTTCCTGAGGTATAACTATCCAGCTTCAATAACTGATTTTTATCATCATACATACATACATACATACATACATACATACATATATATATATATATATATAACGGTATTTTCAGTCTTTGTTTCAATCCCAAAAAATTATGTAAGTGTGAAGTACATATATTTAAGGCAAAAAATTCAAGATCAAATTATTTTTTCAATCTTACTTTATTATCCTAAAATTTAAACAATACCTATTATTTTGACTCGATTTAAGAATTCATAATTTTAGGTGTTCTTAATTCCTAAGATCCTCTTAACTTTCTTAAAAATAAATCAAAACTATTTCTCTTATTTCAAAAAGTTTTGTAAAACAAAAAGAAAAGAGTTTCTATACAAAAGAAAACTCTAAAAAATTTATAAAAAAGAAGTGTAAAAGAAAGAAAGTTTAGAAGAACTTACGTTTGTAAACCCTCCCCCACACTTATCTCATGCATTGTCATCAATGCATCAGAAATGTGTATATGCATGAAACAAATGGAGAGCGAAGAAAATTACCTCATGGTTGTAGTTCAGGTGGTGGTTTGATTGGTCCACAAAATGTGGCCCAATCTAAATTGTATGGAGTTCACAGGAATTCACCAGTAAACTCTCTAATACGACCCATTAAAAGAATGATAGAGGGAATGGCCTTATTTAAAAAATTATCCCCATCCAATTTCCAATTTTCAAAAATAATTACAGAGTCATTTTGTTCAACATCCTTGTCCAACAATGAAGTGTGATTGTGGAAGATGATTAATTTGAGCTCAAACGGAACAGGAACAAATACCGACTCAGGAATGTGACTTAGGTTAAGTCGAGATTCAAAAATGAGAGTCAAAATTGGTTCAAAAATAGAGTCCAAACCAAAAAATTGTTGTTCGTACACTATCCCCATCAATGAAGTGTGATCATAAGATATTGGTGATTAATTTCACAGTGTACTTGTACAGAATTCAATGTTGACTTAAGAATAAGGAAAAAAATTGGTAAAGATATTGGAGTCATTATTGAATCAAAAAGTGAAATGAAATTGCCAACATGATGTTCAGGATCACATTCATATTCAATTTCGATTTCAGGAAAGGGATAACTTGCCAAAATATCAATGTGACTTTCAAAACTTGGATTTTGGTCATGTTCAAATGGATGTTCTGAAATTGAATGAATAACATGATTCTTGGGTCCAATCAATAGAGTTAGGGATATAAAGATTGGTCAAAGGTTGAAAATTTTTTTCCTCATTCTCATTAATCAATTCGCTCATTAATGAGTCTAACCTACTAATAGGCCAGGTAATAAAATTTTGAGTCTGAATCATGTCTTCTATAATCTTTGCAATCGGTTCTTCTTGAAATAGTGAGTATGAAAGTTGATTTTGAAAATTATAGTGAAATTGTGAGTCTATTAGATATTGAGTTTGTTGCTTGGACTCACGCAAGAGCTCCATACTCAAGTCCAAGACTGATGGTGGTTCATTTTAAATCGGTGGGACTTGAAAAGATGAGTATGACTCTTGAAAATTTGGTTGAAATGATGAGTCTAACATGTTTTGAAGAATTTGTTATTGGGACTCAAGTATGGCTTCTATACTCTTTTGTATCTTTAATTTTTCTTTAATTGGTGGTTCAGGAAAGGAGTATGTGAAGTAGAATATGGGAAAGAAGATGGTGGATAAGGTGGCTAAAAATTTGACTCGGAGGAGGTGAATCCCCATTGACTCTGTGAAGAGTGAAAATTATTTTGAACATTTTGATCGTAGAATTGGGGATACAGGTCATATTGAGTCAGACAAACCCAATCTGACATATATGGTTGGATCATGTTGTACATAGCCGAGTTGGAGTTATCCGAGTTAAATGAGGTCGAGGTGAAAAATGGATTCATTTGGTTGGAAAAAAAATTGGTTATATTTCATTTTATCACAATAATCACAAAAAAAATAAAATAAACAAACAAACAAAGAAAAAGAAAAAAATAAAAAAAACAAGCCTATACTAGGATTTACCTAGACCTATACGACTCCTCACTGCTTAGATTGTCCATGGGGGTACATTGTATAAATCTGACCACAAGTTAATTGGCTAGGTAGAAGCAAAATTAGTGGGAGGTATTCGTGCCGAAGCAACGGGCCTAATTATGCCAAACCACTGTTTTTCGAGATTTCGCATCCAATCCCCAACCTTCGACACCAATTTAACAAGAGTCAACTTATAACAACTTCTCCCTTAGGTTTATCTCTTAAATGGGCCCGAGATGACCCTAGGGGCCAACGTCTAGAAAATTTTTTTAGGCTTGGATTGTGTGAGTGGGGAGGTGATTTTTGGGCCAAGGGAGGGTAATGACTTTCCCACCTTATATTGTATCGGATTATGCTCTTAAGTTCAATTCCTGAAAGTGTACAATACAGACAAGAATGAACACACAAAGTGAGTAAATCACCCACGTATTTGTCCTAATTATATGCAATATAATATGTACACCTCGGTTTATATCACAACAACGGAAGAACAAAATATAGTATATTGGAATGAAAATTGACACGTGCCTAAATGCAAATGTCTAAACTATTTTAAGACATCCAATTATCGTATTTTAGTTTTTAATTATTGTAGTGCACAGGTAATCTAAATAAAAACTAGCAGCAGAAGATAACAATATACAAAGATTTACCTAACCACACAACTTTTGAAGCACTTGCTCACTGCTTTCTTGAGCAGGGAGATGCAAGCAGGTGTGAACTTCTTCAATGGTAAAAATTTGACCTGCACACCAAAAACAAAGAAGAAAAGTTAACAAAAATGTGAGATCAAACTGTTCCCATCCTCGGCAATGGCGCCAAAATTTGATCGGGGGAAAATCGTGCACGAAAGTTGTATGTTTTGAAATCACGAGTTAAAAGTGTGTGCTTTGGCTTTCTTGATACTTTTGTTATAGCATAGAGGCTAAACAGGTTGAATACACAAGGACAGAAAGCGATAGAAGTTTTACCGGTCTATTCACGTGTGTGTTAACTGTTCTTCTATATTTTAAAGAATGAAAAGAAAAAATATAAAGAATAGAAAGAGAAGGATACAGTGAAAACAAAGAAGTGAGAAACATAGAAATGAATGTATTTGTAATTTTGGTATATTTTTAAAAGAAAATAAAAAGGAAAGAAAACTAATGGTTACTAACTACTAATAGTTCTACAACATGCTAACCTCTCAGTGAAAGTTGCCTCACATGTATCATTGGCCATCACTAGTCCTTGATTTAAGAGCTTTACAAAACATGACCCATAATATCACTTTCACATCCAAACTCAGTAAACAAGAACAAGCTACACTTAATGTTGGCCCAAAAGGTTACACTCTCCATTTGTTTAAGTTTTGATGATAACAAAACACATAGAAGCTATACCGGTACTAATAAGTTGTTTAAGATGAGTTTCAGGTTAGTACCATTCATGATGGCCATTACTTAGCTATTGCAAGGTTTGCAAGGTTTATGATGCTAATAGGGCAAATGGCGCAAGAGGAAGTGCTCATAGAAGAGAAGGCTCAAGCATGGCTCAGAGACTTCATTATTTGTTTTTAGTTTTATAGTTTGTTAAAGAATAGTGAATAGGTTTGAAGCTCAAATTCCTACACACAAGTATTTGTGCATATGATTTTTCTAAAAGAAATTTCTCCTATATATACAAAATATTTTTAAACATAGTTTATTACTTACAAACTCCATTTTGTTTATTATACCAAGTCTTGATCAAAACTATTTTGAAAACTATCAAGATTTTTTCAAAACCTTTTCAAAAATCAGTTTTTGGCCTGCTACGGTCGACCGGGCGGTCGATCGGCTCTGTTTCAAGTCAGAACGGTCGACCGACCGGTCGACCGGGCTTCTGACCGTTTGGGTGCGTGCATGTGTGCACGTCTCCCGGTCGACCGGGCGGTCGACCGGACCCCATTTTGGTCGACCGACCTTCGGCCGACTGAAAGTCCTCTACTCTCTATTTGTTTCGGTCGACCGGGCGGTCGACCGTAGGCCGGCAACGACTAAATTTTTTGAGAACCCGGTCGACCAGCCGGTCGACCGAGAACTGGATTTCAGCCTTAACGGCTAGTTTATTTAACACGTTTTTAAACGTGTGTTTTGTCTCTAAACGAGTTTAGGGGCTGGTTTTTGGGTCAAATATTTCCTAATTACTAATTATATTAGTTTACTATTTAATCCTTAGCTCTATCCTATAAATAGGGTTGATTAGGATTGAGGTCATTACAACAATCATTTTGTAAAAATATTCAAGTTTAAAGGCTTTCAAAAGAAGTTTTTGTTCTCTGTTTTTGTGCTCAAAATTCTCTCTCTTTACTGAAGTTTTTGGTTCAAAACTCTCTTCAAATTTATTCTCTTTTTCACTTACAATACTTGAGCTTCAATCCTACACATTATTCTATAGGATTTTTGTAAGGGAAAAAGATTTTTCAAAAGAGCGTTTGTGGTCTTTTGATCACTAAGAGATTCTTGTATTTGTGGCTCCACTACCTCTGAACTAGAGGAGTGTGATTGAGGAGTTGGGTACTCCGGTGTGGTTGTAACTCTTTGTGAAAGTTATAGTGGTTGGAAATCCTTCTGGGTGAAGGCGGGGACGTAGAGCTGGGTGCTCGAACCTCGAAAAAATTCTCTGTGTTTGCGATTGGTTTACTTGCTTCATTTACTTGCTTTATATTCATTGCTATATTGTCGATCAATACTCACACAACAAGATTGCATTGCGCACCTCAAATTCTTATCTAGAGGAATCACGAGGAAGGAGTTTAGAGCCCTTCACGGGGTATTCGGCTTCTAGTCTTGTTTCGGGTGATCGTTGCATCATATTTTTTTTAATTTGTGCGTTGATTAGCATTATCACCTATTCACCCCCCTCTAGGTGATTTCAATTGGTATCAGAGCAAGGACTCTAGTTTTTGGCTTCACTTCCTTAGCGAGATCCTAAAATTTGCTAATCACTTTTTGCATACTTTCATTCATTCACTAGTAAAAATGGCCGAAACATTAAGACCCCTCCCAAATTTGATGGACTCAACTTTCCCATATGGAAAGTTAGGATGACTATTTTTCTACAATCTCTAGGTAGTCTAGTTGCTAAGTCCTTGACCAAGTCTTATAGTAGACCCGAAAGTGAGGAGAACACTTGGTCCGAATTTACCTACAAGGAATATGAGGCTAATTCTAAGGCACAAAATTCCCTTCTCACAGCCTTGAATGAGGATGATCTTACACGGGTTATCCATTGCAAATCTGCCTATGAGATTTGGAAACACTTATTGGTCACTCATGAGGGGACATCACAAGTCAAGAGAGCCAAAATAGATCTCTTGCGTTCCCAATATGAAAGTTTTAAAATACTTGAATATGAGTCTGTTGATACTATGATAACCAAGTTTACTAAGATTACCAATGCTCTTTCTTCTCTAGGTGATGAAATAAGTAACGACCAAAAGGTGCGCAAGATGATTCATGCTCTTCCTTTGTCATGGGAGATCAAAGCTACCACCTTAAAGGAGTTGAATGATAAAGATGAGATGGAGCTCATAAGTCTTATTGGAAACCTTAAGACTCATAGGATGGAGAAGAAGGCAAGAGAAGAAGTGATACCTCAAAAGAAGAAGTCCATAGCTTTCAAGTCTTCCTCTTCCAACTACGATGATGAAGAAGATGAATAAGATGATGAAGAGCTATCTCTCTTTGTAAGAAATGTAAAGAGAATATACCGCAAGAATAAGCTCAACTATAGAAGACAATGGGAAGGGAAGGAGGAGAAAAGGATCATATGCTACAACTGTCGGAAACCTGGACACATCATGGCTGATTGCCCCGATTTCAAGAAAAAGATGATCTCCTCCTTGAAGCAAAAGAGGTCGGTTGAAAAGAAGGTATACAAAGCTACTTGGGATTCGGAAAGTCAATCCGAAGATGAGGTCGACACGGCAAATATGTGTTTCATGGCAAACACACCCAAGGTAACTTCTCAACCACTTGATGTTGAAAATGAAATAAGTAGAGAAATGTTAGATCATGCTTTTGTTGAACTTTCAGAAAGTTATGATGATAAAAAGGTAGAGTGTTCAAAATTGAAAAAGGAAATTGAGATGCTTAAAAATCAACTTGCAATTGCTTCAAAAGAAAAAGTTGAACTTTCTTCTTATCATATTTCAACTAAAAGAGAGTTTGATGCTTATAAAGTCGCTTGTAAAGCTAAATTTCTAAAAATTGATGAAAATGAATTATCCTTGTTAAAAACTAAAATCAATGATTTTGGAAATGTTTTAAAGGAATGTGCTTTTAATACTAATAAATTAGAGGAAATGTTTTCAAAGAAGCATTTGTACACTCCACATGCTAAGATTGATAAAACTACTCATGCTTAAAATTCTCATGCTCATCATGCCAACACTTCACATGACACTCATGTTAAAACTACTCATGCTCACAATTCACATGTTCGTAAGCCACACACTCATTATGCATTTAAATATGGAAGAATTTATAGATGCACTTATTGTGGTCGGAATGGCCATTTAGCTAAATTTTGTTATGATCATATAAATAGGACAAATAATCTTATGTGGGTTCGTGACACTAACTCTTTAGGACCCAAGAGAATATGGGTACCAAAATCAAGTCCTAAATTATTTGATGTAGGAACACACCAAGGCTCCAAGACGTAAGGAGCGATGGTACCATGATAGTGGTTGTTCAAGGCATATGACTTGGGATATCAACAACTTCACAACCCTATTAAGGTACGTTGAAGGTGGCACAGTCACCTTTGGAGATGACTCCAAGGGCACCATCATCAGTATAGGTAACATTAAAATTGGTGCATCTCCTTTAATAGAAAATGTTATTCTTGTTGATGGACTTAAACATAACTTGCTTAGTATTAGTCAACTTTGTGATCGCGGTCTTAAAGTTGTGTTTGATGAATCTACTTGCAAAATTTTTGATTGTAAAACTAATGATTGTATTCTTACCGGATTTCGTGATAATAATGTCTATATTATTGACATGCTTAATTTGGATTGTTCTACTAAATGCTTGAATGCTTTTGATGAGATTTCATGGCTTTGGCATAGAAGATTAGGACATGCATCTTTTGATCATCTTGCTAGAATTAATTCTAAAGAATTGGTGAAGGGTATTCCTTGCTTGAAGTTTGAAAAAGACCGCATTTGTGGTGCGTGCCTACTTGAGAAACAAACCAAGTCTTCTTTCAAACCAATCAAGAATATCATGTCAACTAGACTATTAGAATTGATTCACATGGATCTTTTTGGACCAACTAAAACTAAAAGCTTAAATGGAAGTAGATATGTTTTTGTTTTAGTTGATGATTTTTCTCGTTTCACTTGGGTTTTCTTTTTGGAACACAATGATCAAACTTTTTCGCATTTTAAGATTTTTCAAAAAAGGGTTGAAAAAGAAAAAGGATTTTCGATTTTAAAAATAAGAAGTGATAGAGGTGGTGAGTTTGTTAACCAACTCTTCATGACTTTTTGTGATGAAAAGGGAATTAAGCATGAAATGTCATGTCCTAGAACTCCACAACAAAATGGAGTAGTTGAGAGGAAGAATAAAACTCTTCAAGAAATGGTTAGGACTATGATAAGTGAATATGAGCTCCCTCAATACCTATGGGCTGAGGCCGTAAACACCGCATGCTACATATCAAACCGTATTTATTTGTGTAAAAATACTTTCAAAACCTCTTTTGAAATTATCATTTAAGAAAACCAAATATTTCATACTTTAAAGTTTTTGGATGCAAGTGTTTTGTTTTGAATACTAAAGATAATTTGGGTAAATTTGATGCTAAGGCCTATGAAGCAATATTTGTTGGATATTCTAGTACTAGCAAAGCTTATAAAGTATTCAATAAATCTTCTCATACTATTGAAGAATCTATGCATGTCAAATTTAAAGAATCTAATGTTATTGTTGAGAATGTTGTAGAGATTGACTCATTAGGTGAGGACATGGAGAAAATATCCTTGAAGGACTCACCCATTCAAGAAGAAAAGCAAGAATCCATTGGTGAAGTTCAAAAGGATGAAGTGGAACTCTCTCAACCACTTCCTAAAGACTGGAGATACGCTACAAATCATCCCAAGGATCTCATCATAGGTGATGATCTAAAGGGGTAACAACTCGCTCCAAACTCCATGATTTGTGTGGTAATTTTGCATTCATTTCTCATTTTGAACCCAAAAACATCCTCGAAGCTGAGGGTGACTCATATTGGTTGTTAGCCATGCAAGAAGAGCTCAATCAATTTGAGCGCAACCAAGTTTGGCACCTTGTTCCTAGACCCCACGATAGACCAATAATTGGTACTAAGTGGATTTTTGGGAACAAGATGGATGAGTCAGAAAATGTTATTAGGAATAACGCTAGATTAGTGGCCCAAGGTTACGCTAAAGTTGAAGGAATTGACTTTGAGGAGACCTTTGCACCCGTAGCACGGCTTGAAGCCATACAGATCACACTAGCTTATGCATCTTTTAAAAATTTTAAACTTTTTCAAATGGATATAAAAAGTGCATTTTTAAATGGTTTCATTGATGAGGAAGTTTATGTTGAACAACCTCCCGGTTTTGTAGATCATGTTCATCCTAATTTTGTTTTCAAACTTGATAAAGTTTTGTATGGTTTAAAACAAGCTCCAAGAGCTTGGTATGAAAGGCTTTCTAATTTTCTTCTTTCAAATAATTTTGATAAAGACAAAATAGACACCACATTATTTACTAAGCATGTTGATAGTGACATTCTTATAGTTCAAATATATGTTGATGATATAATTTTTGTTTCTACTAATGAGTTTCTTTGCAAGGAGTTTGAACAGTGTATGCAACGTGAATTTGAGATGTCATTAATGGGTGAATTAAATTATTTTCTTGGACTCCAAATCAAGCAAATGCTGTAAATCACCTAGAGGGGGGTGAATAGGTTATGGCTAATCTAATGGTCACTAAATGCGGAATTAAAAACTATTATGACCTAAACTAAACTATTACACTAAACACCACGTATAACACAAGAGTGTAGCCGAATTCCCCGTAAAAGGCTCTGGACTAACTCCTCTAGATTCCCCTATATAAGGGTTGAGGTGCCGCGTTGGCTCTCTTGGTTGAATACAAGTGTTAGCAAACAAACTCAAGCAATATACAATAAGAGCACAAAGAATATATCAAGCATATAAAGATAGACAATAGCGCATGCAAGATATAAACAAAAGACAAAGAGAGAGAGAGAGTGAGCAATCGCAAACATAAGGGATTTGTTTCGAAGTTCGAGCACACTTGCTCTACATCCCCGCCTTCGACACACGAAGGATTTCTACTATGCTTGATCCCAATGGATCACTCCTCGGTGCCGCAACACCTACAATCCCTCGGACTCCCTAGTCCCGTACACACCGCAAGCCCCATAAGCTTGCCGAGGCCGCACCTCAAACCAAGAGTTCACACATGAACTCTAAACACCGCGAACACACTTGTCTGCCTCCTCAAAGAACAAGAAAGAAGTCTTTGGTGATCACAACACTTTGATCACCTAAAAACAATCTCACCAACACTCCTATAGGATGAATAGCAATGGATAGCTCAAGTGTATGTGTGAGAAAACAAGGAAAGAGATAGTAGAGGAAAACTCAAGAAAATCTCTTTTAACACTCTTGATAAAAACTCCCCTTTTGATTGGAAGTATTAGCTCTCAATTTAGTGGAGAAAACTCTTTTAATGAAGCGGTAAAAACTGGCTCAAAGTCCACTAAAAATCTTGTTCAAAAATAATGCCCAAACCCCCAAATTTATAAGGCTAGAAAACTAGTCTTGGGGTCTGTCAGAACTGTCGGTCGATGATCGGGGCGGAACTAGCACTCAAAAATGTGTATTTATGAAATCAAATGAAAAGCTCGAATGTGCTAATGTACCCTCGATACTTCCGTTATAGCATTGGCTTAACGGGTCGAATCCACAGGGAAGAGAGGCGATAGAAGCATTGACAGTTTCTATTCACGTTGTTTGTTAACAGTTCTTCTTTGTTGAAAGAATGAAAAAGAATGAAAAAGAAAAGAAAATGAAATCCAGAATGTGGTAGGTGAAGAAGGTGATGAAAACGTTGATAAGAAAAACAAAAGAGAAGTGATTTGGAAAGCGATTAGAAAAGAAGATGGAACAAAGGTGAACAAAGAAGACGGTGAAAACAACGATGGAAATGATCAAAAGAAACTTGAAAATGATTTCTAAAACAAACTAAAAGAAAACTCATGGCTACTAACTACTAAGTGATCCACTAACCATGCTAACCTCTTCGAGATAGTTGCCTCACATTTTGATCCTCGGCCATCACAATCCTTGGCTCCAAGAGACGATACAAAGCATGGCTTATGGATGGTTCATCACATTCAAAACATTGCAAAAAGAACAAGCCAAACAAGCATCACTCATTACACTACTAAAAAGAATGCATGAAATAAAAGAGAGTTAGCTTGGTTAGCAAGTTAGATGTTAGAACCCATCATCTTTGGCCATCAATGGCTCTTGCAAGAACAAGGCCTTGTAGAGGCAACCCGATTCATGTTGATTATCAAGTAAGTGGTTAGATGGTTAGTGGTTAGTAGTTAGATTGCCATGAGAAGAAAAGTTAGCAAGAAATCATGTAGAAGATGAAGGAGATTACATTGGAAGAGAAAGGAGGCATCTTTACATAGAGTGTCACTCTCTATTACTTCATTCCCTTGCTTTCTCTCTCTCTAGAAATCACTCAGCCCTACTACAATGATCTAAAAAGAAATGAAAATACAAGAAATGAAGAACACTCACCTACACTACTCCTAAAATCTGCACCTACTCCTAAAAACGAAGACTGCCTGCGCTTTGGGCCACTGCAGGGGCTTTTATAGGCATCAGAAGGCTCTGGAAGACGGGACGGGGCCATGCGTTGAAAATCGACGGGTGGCTCCACTGTATTGCCGCGAAAACGCGGCTATTGCCGCGTTTCCGCGGCAATACCAGGGAGAGAGCTCCCTGGTTTTCGTCAGAATGTTCCTCTGGCTTCTTGGATTGTCAGGGTAAATTCAGTTTCTGGTATTTGCACCCGAATATTCGTCTGACAAGCGCAGGAGTCTAGGTTCAATGCATCTTCTAGAGAATCCTTTGCTTGGCCTCCAAGTAATGCGGGATTAATTACCATAAAAGAGGTTTAATTAAGCTCTTATTCCATCTTTGCCCTTGGACTTTAGATCTACCTGCAATTAAGACCAAAACACAGTTTAGACCGACAATTTATTCATAAATCTGTGAGAGAATGCGACATAATAATGCAGAATTGTAGACTAATCACACCCCCACACTTATTCTTTTTCTCGTCCCGAGCAAAATAAGAAAAGAAAAAACTATACTACAAGGGTTATTACACCACTTTCGCAGGTGACGCGATTGCACTGAGCATGTGCAACAAGCCGTTAAACCTCTAGGTTACCCTAGAGGAGGAGTGTTGTCTCCTGAGGGTTTTCAGCGGATTGCACCCACAAAATCCATAAATAAAGAAGGCAAATGTTAGTATTTTGAAAACACATTTTGAAAGAGAGACAAGTTTATAAAATATTTTTGCAAAAATATAAGCGATCTAAGGTCATAAGTCCCACCACAAATCATTCTTCCTTAAACTTAGTCTCTATGCAAGATCTTGTCTTCAATTAAGGTAAGAATTCAAATTGGATTGAATATTTTATCTTTTATAATACCTAGATAATATGCACTTTGTGATAGTGAAGATTTCTGGGATTTCAACTCTAACCATCAAGCCATTTATTTATATATATTTATTTTCTTTTTCTTCCTTTTTTTCTTCCCTTAGTTTATGCTTTCTAGTTCACCCATGTAGCGAGCCTATAACCGATGACTCCCAAACCAGACGGTCCTAGGGCACCAGATGAGAAAACATCCCTCGGGTTTAAGGACTCGAGTAAACAAGGCCACAAAACTAAAGGGGATTATTTGCTTCTTTTGACCACCGTTAGGCGTGAATAATCATGCTTCTTGAGGCACAATTATCCAGCTTAATAAGTGATGTTTTATTTATATATATATTTTTATTTTTTTTGTTTTTTTGCTTTATGGCATTTTAGGTCTTTGTTTCCATCCCAAAAATATGTGAGTGTGAAGTGTATATTATCTAAGGCAAAAATTCAAGATAAAATTATCTCTCCAATTTATCTTACTTAGCCTATAATTTTAAATAAGATCCATTATTTCAACTAGGTTTAAGATGTCATAATTAAGGCTTCCTTAATTTCTAAGATCATCTTAATTTTCTTAAAAATAGATCAAAACTTTGTCTCTTATATCGAAAAGTTTTTAAAGAAAGAGAAAATTCTTATACAAAGTTTTTAAAGAAAGAGAAAATTCCTATACAAAAGGGAAGATTTCTAAAAGTATCCTAAAAGAAGTGTAAAAGAAAGAAAATCTAAAAAACTCTAAGTTAGTAAACCCTCCCCCACACTTATCTCATGCATTGTCCTCAATGCATCGTGATATATATATATGCATGAAACAAATAGAGAGGGAAGGAAAAATTACCTCAAGGTGGTGGTTCCGGTGGCGGTCTGATTGGTCCACGAAAGGCGACCCAATCATTCTTGCGTGGAGTCCGGAGGAACCCACCAGAAACCTCCATAATACAACCCACTAGAAAGATGTATGCATGAATGATTATTATAAAAAATTTTACCCCATATAATTTCCAAATTTTCAAAATAATTTCGGAGTCAAATTTTCAAAACCTTGTCCCAGAATGGAATGATTGATTTGGACTCAGGAAGTACAGGAACTAATATCGACTCAGAAAAATGACTTAAGTCAAGTAAAGGTTCGGAAGTCGAGATTGGTTCAGGAAGTGGGTCTAAATCAAGAAAATGAAGCTCAAGTCCACAATCATTTCCCCATGATGGAATGTGACTTTCTAAGAGTGGTGATTCAAATTCAGGAATGACGGGTATGGGAATCAAAACTGACTCTAAAATGTTGCTCAAATTGGGTAATATAACAGGAGTCAATAATGATTCAGGAAATTGAACCGGATCACAAATTTGAGGATCAAAGTCACATTCCTCATTGAGTTCAATTCCATAAAAATGAGAACTTTCCAATTTATCAATGGGACTTTCAAAAGTATGGAATTGGTCAAGTTCAATATGATCATCATGAATAATTGGTGATTCAATTTCACAATGGACTGGCACAGGATCCAATATTGACTCGGGAAAAGGATTGAAATCAGGTGAAGATACCGGAGTCATAATTGAATCAGGAAGTAGAATTGAATCACTAATTTGAGGTTCATGATCATATTCATGCTCAAGTTCAATTTCAGGAAAAGGATAACTTGCCAAAATGTCAATGGGATTTAAAGTTTTGACAAGTTCAGGTGGGTGTGCTGAAATTGAATCTTGATTTCCAAAATGACAAGAGTCTTGGGTCATATCAATAGAGTTTGGCATAGTTGAATTGGTTAAAGGTTGATAAGATAGAGTTTCCTCATTCTTAAAAATGTTAACCAATTGACTCAATTGTTCTTCCACCCTATTGATAGACTCGGCATGTGATTTTGGATATTGTAATAAAGACTCCTGCAAGATATCCAAACTCTTGTCTAGATATGATGTATCTCTAAGTGGTTGCTCTAGAATGGGAGTATAAGAATCTTGGTTTTGGAAATTTTGTGAAGAATGTGAGTCAAAAATGTGTTGAGATTGAAGCTTAAACTCACACAAGAGTTCTTTACTCGTTTCCAGGATAGATGGTTGTTCATTCTGAAGAGGTGGAACTGAGTAAGACTCTTGAAAATACAGTGAAATTGGAGAGGCTAATGTTTCTTGGAGTTATTGCTCGGCCCTTTGTAGATTGGCTTCTAAACTCTTTAGTAACTCAGATTTTTCTTTAATGGGAGGTGCAGAAAAAGGAGTATAAGAAGCGAAATCGGGGTATGAATATTGTGCAAATTGTGGACTAGGTGGATATGGTGGACAAGGAGGTTGAAAATTTGACTCGGGGTACGTGAATCCCCATTGACTCTGTGAAGAGTTGAAATTATTTTGGAAATTATAGTCATAAGAATGTGGGAATGGGTTGTATTGATTCGGATAAGGCCAACCCGGTGTATTTGGTTGGTGCATATTGTAAAACGCCGGGTTGGAATTATCCGAATCAAATGGGCTTGGTGTGAAATATGATTCATATTCGGATTGAAAGAATTGTTATTATTGAAATCCATTTCACAAACAATCACAAACAAAAAGAAAAAATCAAACAACAATCAAAAAGAAAAGAAAAATCAAAACCAAGCCTACAGGAGGGTTGATCTAGACCTAGATGTCCCTAGGGGCCAACGTCTATTCAAATTTTATTAGGGCTTGGGTTGTGTGAGTGGGGAGATGATTTTTGGGCTAAGGAAGGGAGATGAAATCCCACCTTATCTTGTTTGGATTTTGCCCTTAAATTCAATTCGTGCAAGTGTGCAATATAGACAAGAATATAACACAAAGCGATAAATCACCCACATGTTTGTCCTATGCTATATGCAATGCCATATGCACATCTCCATCCAGATCACAACAATAGAACATAATACAGTATATTGGAATTGAATTGACACGTGCCTATATGCAAATGTCTAAACCGTTTTAAAAGCGTCCAAATACCGTATTTTAGTTCTTTTATTTATTTATGGTGTGTAGACAAGCAAAGCAAAAAGATAGCAGCACAAATCAACTAGCTATTACATGATACACATCCCAGAACAAACAAGATACAAAATTATTGCACAATGGCTGCGGTTGCGCGGCAAATGTCGCGATTTTGCGGCTTTTGTTTAGAAACTGGGGCCCTGCTTTCAAGAGCAGGAATATGCAAAGCTAGAGTTTATTCTGCAATGTTAAGCACCTACAAAGATTGTCCTGCACACCAAAACAGAGAAGACAATGTTAACAAAAACGTGAAAATAAAACCATTCCCTTCCCCGGCAACGGCGCCAAAAATTTGATCGGGGCGGAACTAGCACTCAAAAATGTGTATTTATGAAATCAAATGAAAAGCTCGAATGTGCTAATGTACCCTCGATACTTCCGTTATAGCATTGGCTTAACGGGTCGAATCCACAGGGAAGGGAGGCGATAGAAGCATTGACAGTTTCTATTCACGTTATTTGTTAACAGTTCTTCTTTGTTGAAAGAATGAAAAAGAATGAAAAAGAAAAGAAAATGAAATCCAGAATGTGGTAGGTGAAGAAGGCGATGAAAACGTCGATAAGAAAAACAGAAGAGAAGTGATTTGGAAAGCGATTAGAAAAGAAGATGGAACAAAGGTGAACAAAGAAGACGGTGAAAACAACGATGGAAATGATCAAAAGAAACTTGAAAATGATTTCTAAAACAAACTAAAAGAAAACTCATGGCTACTAACTACTAAGTGATCCACTAACCATGCTAACCTCTTCGAGATAGTTGCCTCACATTTTGATCCTCGGCCATCACAATCCTTGGCTCCAAGAGACGATACAAAGCATGGCTCATGGATGGTTCATCACATTCAAAACATTGCAACAAGAACAAGCCAATATAAGCATCACTCCAAAAATTTGATCGGGGCGGAACTAGCACTCAAAAATGTGTATTTATGAAATCAAATGAAAAGCTCGAATGTGCTAATGTACCCTCGATACTTCCGTTATAGCATTGGCTTAACGGGTCGAATCCACAGGGAAGGGAGGTGATAGAAGCATTGACAGTTTCTATTCACGTTGTTTGTTAACAGTTCTTCTTTGTTGAAAGAATGAAAAAGAATGAAAAAGAAAAGAAAATGAAATCCAGAATGTTGTAGGTGAAGAAGGCGATGAAAACGTCGATAAGAAAAACAAAAGAGAAGTGATTCGGAAAGCGATTAGAAAAGAAGATGGAACAAAGGTGAACAAAGAAGACGGTTAAAACAACGATGGAAATGATCAAAAGAAACTTGAAAATGATTTCTAAAACAAACTAAAAGAAAACTCATGGCTACTAACTACTAAGTGATCCATTAACCATGCTAACCTCTTCGAGATAGTTGCCTCACATTTTGATCCTCGGCCATCACAATCCTTGGCTCCAAGAGACGATACAAAGCATGGCTCATGGATGGTTCATCACATTCAAAACATTGCAACAAGAACAAGCCAAACAAGCATCACTCATTACACTACTAAAAAGAATGCATGAAATAAAAGAGAGTTAGCTTGGTTAGCAAGTTAGCAAGTTAGAACCCATCATCTTTGGCCATCAATGGCTCTTGCAAGAACAAGACCTTGTAGAGGCAACCCGATTCATGTCGATTATCAAGTAAGTGGTTAAATGGTTAGTGGTTAGTAGTTAGATTGCCATGAGAAGAAAAGTTAGCAAGAAATCATGTAGAAGATGAAGGAGATTACATTGGAAGAGAAAGGAGGCATCTTTACATAGAGTGTCACTCTCTATTACATCAATCCCTTGCTTTCTCTCTCTAGAAATCACTCAGCCCTACTACAATGATCTAAAAAGAAATGAAAATACAAGAAATGAAGAACACTCACCTACACTACTCCTAAAATCAGCACCTACTCCTAAAAACGAAGACTGCCTGCGCTTTGGGCCACTGCAGGGGCTTTTATAGGCATCAGAAGGCTCTGGAAGACGGGACGGGGCCACGCGTCTAAAATCGACGGGTGGCTCCACTGTATTGCCGTAGAAACGTGGCTATTGCCGCTTTTCCACAGCAATACCAGGGAGAGAGCTCCCTGGTTTTTCGTCAGAATGTTCCTCTGGCTTCGTGGATTGTCAGGGTATATTCAGTTTCTGGTATTTGCACCCGAATATTCGTCTGACAAGCGCAGGAGTCTAGGTTCAATGCATCTTCTAGAGAATCCTTTACTTGGCCTCCAAGTAATGCGGGATTAATTACCATAAAAGAGGTTTAATTAAGCTCTTATTCCATCTTTGCCCTTGGACTTTAGATCTACCTACAATTAAGACCAAAACACAGTTTAGACCGACAATTTATTCATAAATATGTGAGAGAATGCGACATAATAATGCAGAATTGTAGACTAATCAGTCGACCGCCCGGTCGACCGGCCAACGGTCATATTTCAGACCGTTGTGCCATCGGTCGACCGGTCGGTCGACCGAGGCCAGGATACAGAGAGCAAGTCTCTCTGTCCGGTCGGCCGCCCGATCGACCGGGGCCTTTCCAGAGAGCAGAGCTCTCTGGACGGTCGACCGGGTCGGTCGACCGGCCCTCCTGCCAGAACTAGCGTGCACGTCTGTGTACGTCGGTCGACCGGCTCGGTCGACCGGCTGAAGCCAGGACAGAAAACTGTAAAGGGATTTAAAACTTGGTCTTTTTGGTTGAAATAAAATCCCATAAAATACTAAAAAATCTACAAAAATAGTTTTACCAATATACTTTGATAAACAAACATGCTTGCACAAAATCAAGGCATGTTACAAATAATTTGGACTATTTTTGTAACTTGAAAATATTGGCTCAAATGAAAAATAGTATTTTCCAAAACTTGATTTTTCTAAAACTTGTTTTCCAAACTTCACCAAAAACAAAAACAAGATATTCTAAACACTATTAAAGCATATGGTGCATGGATATGATCCACTACACAAACATGGTGAAATATCTATGTTTTTGACATTAAGCACTAAATACGATTTATATAGTCTTTAACCAAAACCGTATTTTTCTAAAGGAAAACTCTTTTGTAAAATGAAAAATTCTTTTATAAAAAAACATTCTAAATCAAGAGTGTGTGTGCAGGGTTGATTGGTCGCTAATGTTGCATATTTAATATCATATTTCCATACTTATTTTAGAATAAAACTTTGCATTGTCTTAATTAATTGCTTAATTTATTTGCGTGCCTATTCTTTAAGGAGATGAAGAGAAATGGGCCCAAAGCCCACCAAAATTCTGAATTAAATCAGAATTAATTCGCACTCACTGAATCAGGGAAAAATCAAGAGGTTGAAAATCGGTTGAGAAGAATCCTCTCAGAATCGATCGGTTAAAGCTAAGAATCCAAGGCCATTTCGTCAGAATCCTGGAATCAAACGAAGAAACAAACTGAAGATAAATGCAGAAGGATATCCCAGACTGACCCACCAACAGGGTGTGGCCATCTGGCCACACCCTGGCCGCGAAAACGCGGCAAAAGCCACATTTTCGCGGCATGGTTGGGGAGTTAGGGGGAGCGTTTGCTCCCCCGACCTCCCCGGGATCCTGCTTACTGGGTTTTCTGCCTATAAAAGGCCATTCTTTGTGCTGAAAATGGACGACCATGCAGAGATAGGATTTAGATTATTTTTCCATTTCTTAGTTTAGGTGTTTGTTTTTCTTTTTCATGTTGTAATTTTCATTTATGTAAATAAGAGGAGATCAGACTTTCATCGAAGAACAAGAATGAAGCTTGAGCTGGAGTGACACCGGTGTAAGATTTATTTCTTTTCTTTGATTGTTATGAAATCGAATCGATGTTCTTTCTGTGTATGTACTTCTTTTTAGTCTTCTTCTTCTTCTTCTTTTCTATTTTACTTTTCTTTTTGGTACAATTGTCTTCCAAGTGAGTCTAAAAGCATCGAAAGAGCCTTGCCGTTGCGAGTGCCACCGATAGCTCATGACGATGGAATGGAGTCTCTCTCTGTATCATTTCATTCTTGAAGTAGTCTTGATGATGTAATGTGGAACAGACCAATACTCAAATCTTATGGGCTATGCGCTGAATGCCTCCACTTCAAGGTAATATCGTCGCAAAGACTAAAGGTAAGCTTTTGCTGAAAAGAAGGTAAGTATTTACTTTTATTTCTTTCCTTTTATTTCTGTAAATTAAATCACCAACACTACCTCTTCTAAATCTTTCTTTCCCAACTCATTTGGTCATAATCGCTTTCATCGTTTTCTGATTTTCTCCACTTCTTCATTTCTCATTTTCTTTCTAACTTTAACCTTTAACTATTCTTTCATTTTTTAAAAACAAAGAAGAACTCTCGTTTGGTTTTCATAAAGATTTCAATACAAAAACGTAAACGCTTCTATCGCAAAACCCTCCTTATGGATCACGACCCGCATAGCCACTTGCTATAGCGGTAAGAATTGAGCACTTGCACATCTTCATTCTAAATCTGAAATTCTTTATTTTTATGTGCAGGTTTTGCCTCAATCAAATTTTGGCGCCGTTGCCGGGGAGGGTAACGTTTCTATTAAATTCTGAATTTTTATTGAAAATTTTTTAGAACTAAAACGAATTTTCTTCTCTGTTGCAGGTTATAGGGCAAGCAAAGCAGGAAATTAAAGTTGTAGTAACATATAAGTGGCCTTGGGCCTCTGCTCTAGAAAGCAAAGATCAAGTGCCCTCTGCTTTGCCGCGGATCCGCGGCCAACGCCGCGAAAACGCGGCAAAAAGGAGTGGACTACTAACTGTCTTTTTGCAGGGCTGCTTGCTTTGCAAATTGTAGTTTTCTGTAACTTTACTTTTTCTTATATGCCATCAGATAAGCCTGCTAATAATCAACAATAAAACATTTGTTGAAAAGATGAAAAATTGATTAGACGTTTGCATTTTAGGCACGTGTCTTTTCAATTCATTTATTTTTACTGTTGAAGAGTGCTGGAGCATGGTACGTATGCATTGCATTTAGCATAGGACTCACTTCTTGGTTGATTTATATTGCTTTGAGTGAATTTTATTTATCTTGTACACTTGCACAAATTGATTTTAAGGGCACCACCCATTAACAAGATAAGGTGGGGATTTAATCACCCTTCCTTAGCCTAAAAATCAGATTCCAAGCACTCACTAACCCAAGCCTAACTAAAAATGAGTAGACGTTGGCCCTAGGGACATCTCGGACTCAATTAGGAGATTATCCTAAGGGGGAAAGGTGTTGGAATTTGACTCTTGTCAAATCAGTGTCTAGGAAAGGGATTAAGGGCCGAAAGCCCGAAGGTTGGTGGTTATTTAATTAAGGAACGTCTTTGACGGAAAACCTCTCACCAACCTTGCCCTGACCTGGCTGATTAGCTTGTGGTCAAAGTCTGCATTGGACCTCCCGTGGACAGTCTAACCAGTTAGGAGTCGTCTAGGTCATAGGTCTACCCTAACCTAGTTAGAATTTTTTTCCTTTTATTTGTTTGCTTCTTTACTTGTTTTTTCTTTCTTTTTTGTATTCCATTGTGTGATATGGCTTATAATAATAATTTTTTCAACTTTAATAATAATCCATATTACACACCGAGTTCATTTTCGGATATTACCAACCGGCATATCATGACTTTAACCAACCTAGTGTGCCGGATTGGTCTTATCCGAATCAATATAACTCATACCCCCAATCTAATAACTATAATTTCCATAATGATTTCAACTCTTCACCGAGTCAGTGAAGATTCACCTCCCCCGAGCACAATTTTCAACCAACTTGTCCTCCTTCTCCACCTTATTCATACTCAGTTCCACCAGTCCAAAATAGGAAACTATCAATTTTGAAAATGAGTATGCGTGAGTCCAAACACAAATCCCACAATCTGATGGACTCACAATTTCACCACCAATTCCAAGACAATACTTCATCTTTTCATCAAAACAATGAGCCTATCAACTATGAAAAGATGCTTGAAGCCATGACTCAGGCTCAAAACGCTCGTAATCGTGACATAGATATGATGGTCGAATCTCTACGTTCCCACCGTTCTGATGTCACTTACCATTCTGTTAGAGACAAAGACTCATATTATTTTGGAAATCAAGATTCTATTTCAGAACAACCATTTGAACTTGCCCAAACTCCAAATTTTGAAAAAGATATTGACAGTTTGGCAAGTTATTCCTTTCCTGAAATAGAACTTGAGAATGAATATGATCTTGAACCCCAACTTAGTGATTCAATTCTTCTTCCTGATTCAATAATGACTCCGGTATCTTCACCTGACTTCAATCTTTTCCCGGAGTCAACATTGGATCCTGTACCAATTCATAATGAAATTGAATCACCCATCTTTGAGGATCATATTGAACTTGACCAATTATACAATTTTGAAGATCCTATTGACAAATTGGCAAGTTCTCATTTTTATGATATTGAACTCAATAAGATATGTGACCTAGATTCTCAAATCTGTGATCCAGTTCACCTTTCTGAATCAATATTGACTCATGTTTTGTTACCAAACTTGAGTAATATTTTAGAGTCAGTTTTGATTCCCCCACCTATCATTCTTGAACTTGAATCACCAATATTAAGTCACATCCGATTGTTAGAAAATACATGTGGACTTGAGTTTCAACTTTTTGACTTGGAACCGCTTCTTGAACCAATCTCGACTCCTGAACCTTTACTTGACTTAAGTCACTTTCCTGAGTCAGTATTAGTTCCTGTACTTCCTGAGTCCAAGTCAATCATTATATCTTTTCATACTCCATTCTGGGACGAGGTGGTTGACAAATTTGACTCCGAAATTTGTTATGAAATTTGGAAATTAGATGGGGTTAAATACTTAATAAAGATCCTTCATGGATATACAATTTTAATGGGTTATATTAGTGAAATTTCTGGTGGGTTCCTCCGAATCCCACGAAAAGTGGATTGGGCCGCGTTTCGTGGACCAATCAGACCACCACCGAAACCACCACCTTAAGGTAACACTTTCCTTCCCTTTCTTCTTTTTCATGCATCTATGCATTAATTCATACATTGAGGACAATACATGAGATAGGTGTGGGGGAGGGTCTAACATAACTTTTCTTTTTGTTTAAAAAAAAAATTAATATTTTTCTTTACTTTTAAAAAACTTTTTGAAAATGGAAACAATATTTTGACATTTTTTTTGTAAGAAATTAAGTTAATTTTAAGGAATAGGAAAATACAAATTAGGATTTCTTATACTTGGTCAAAATAAGATTATTTGTTTGATTTTTAGGGTTAGGAAGAAAATTTGTCAACGTAATTTAGTCTTGATCTTTACCTTGATGAAATATGCACACTTCATACACTTACACACTTAGGGTTCAAAAACAAAGATTCTTATGCCTTATAAAAAAAAAGATAAACAAATCTAATTATTGATTAGCTAGGTGCTTTGGCCTAAGAAATCCTTAGTATTTATGCGAAAGATGATTAGATAAGTTTGAAAAGAAAAATATATATAAAAATCCTCTGATTAAGTTGGGTATTTGTGCCTAATAAAGCATAAGTATTCACGCCTAAAAGAGATTCATATAATAAAATCCTTAGTTTTGTGGCCTTGTTTGCTCGAGTCCTTAAGTCCTAGGGGTGTCTTCTCACCTGGTGCCCTAAGACCGTCTGGTTTGGGAGTCATCGATTAAAGGCTCGTTACATGGGCAGATTAGAAAGCCTAAACTAAGGAATAATATCACCAAATATATATATATATATATATATATATATATATATATATATATATATATATATATATATATATATATATATATATATATATAAAACTAAGGCATAAGAGTTAGAGTTAATGAACCCTTAGTCAAAATTTTCACAGTTACAAGGTGGATATGACTTAGGGTAAAGTAATAGACTAGATGAGAAGTACAATTTGACTCCTTACTTTGATTGATAACAAATTTTTGAATAGAGACTAAGTTTAGGAATGAAAAATTCAGTTTTCCTATAACTTATAGATTGCTTAGATCTTACAATTATATTTCAAATATTTTCCCTTTCCAAATGCTTTTCGAAAATACTAACTCTTTATTTCTCTTTCTTTATGGATTTTGTGGGTGCAATCCGCTGAAAACCCTCACGAGACAAAACTCATCCTCTAGGGGAAACCTAGAGGTTTAACGGCTTGTTGCACATGCTCAGTGCAATCGCGCGACCTGCGAAAGTGGTGTAATAATCCTTAGTATAGTTTAGTTGTTTTGCTCGAGGACGAGCAAAAGATAGGTATGGGGGTGTGATTGGTCGCTAATGTTGCATATTTAATATCATATTTCCATACTTATTTTAGAATAAAACTTTGCATTGTCTTAATTAATTGCTTAATTTATTTTCAGGCCCATTCTTTAAGGAGATGAAGAGAAATGAGCCCAAAGCCCACCAAAATTCTGAATTAAATCAGAATTAATTCGCACTCACTGAATCAGGGCAAAATTAAGAGATTGAAAACCGGTTGAGAAGAATCCTCTCAGAATCGATCGGTTAAAGCCAAGAATCCAAGGCCATTTCGTCAGAATCCTGGAATCAAACGAAGAAACAAACTGAAGATAAATGCAGAAGGATATCCCAGACTGACCCACCAACAGGGTGTGGCCATCTGGCCACACCCTGGCCGCGGCATTGTTGGGGAGTTAGGGGGAGCGTTTGCTCCCCCGACCTCCTCGGGATCCCGCTTACTGGGTTTTCTGCCTATAAAAGGCCATTCTTTGTGCTGAAAATGGACGACCATGCAGAGATAGGATTTAGATTATTTTTCCATTTCTTAGTTTAGGTGTTTGTTTTTCTTTTTCATGTAATTGTAATTTTCATTTATGTAAATAAGAGGAGATCAGACTTTCATCGAAGAACAAGAATGAAGCTTGAGCTGGAGTGACACCGGTGTAAGATTTATTTCTTTTCTTTGATTGTTATGAAATCGAATCGATGTTCTTTCTGTGTATGTACTTCTTTTTAGTCTTCTTCTTCTTCTTCTTTTCTATTTTACTTTTCTTTTTGGTACAATTGTCTTCCAAGTGAGTCTAAAAGCATCGAAAGAGCCTTGCCGTTGCGAGTGCCACCGATAGCTCATGACGATGGAATGGAGTCTCTCTCTGTATCATTTCATTCTTGAAGTAGTCTTGATGATGTAATGTGGAAGAGACCAATACTCAAATCTTATGGGCTATGCGCTGAATGCCTCCACTTCAAGGTAATATCGTCGCAAAGACTCAAGGTAAGCTTTTGCTGAAAAGAAGGTAAGTATTTACTTTTATTTCTTTCCTTTTATTTCTGTAAATTAAATCACCAACACTACCTCTTCTAAATCTTTCTTTCCCAACTCATTTGTACATAATCGCTTTCATCGTTTTCTGATTTTCTCCACTTCTTCATTTCTCATTTCTTTCTAACTTTAACCTTTAACTATTCTTTCATTTTTAAAAACAAAGAAGAACTCTCGTTTGGTTTTCATAAAGATTTCAATACAAAAACGTAAACGCTTCTATCGCAAAACCTCCTTGCGAATCACGACCCGCATAGCCACTTGCTATAGCGGTAAGAATTGAGCACTTGCACATCTTCATTCTAAATCTGAAATTCTTTATTTTTATGTGCAGGTTTTGCCTCAATCAATGGTATACTTGAGCAATCCACCAACTATTCTATCCTTTACATTTTAACTAAAACAAAATCTTCTAAAAACAAACCTAGACTCAAGTCTTCATCTTCTTGAAGTCTTCACTTGAAGCCTTCTTGACTGGTCTAAACATCGTGCTAGCTCCAAAATATGGCTTTAAATCCTTTGTTGAAGCTATGCACCTACTAAGATCTTGATCATAAATCTGTCACTAATTAAACACAAGATCATTAGTACAATAACTACATGAGTTGATCATCATCAAAACTAGAGTGATGGGCTTTGGGCCAACAATCTCCCCCTTTTTTGATGATGACAAAACTCATGAAGTTATATATGCATGGATTAAAGTAAAGCTTCAAGTAAGCTCCCCCTTAACTCATGCATAACAAATAAACAATAAATATGGCAATGAAGCACATAAACATGTATCCAAATGTATGGAGATAAACATGCTAACAAGCATAAAACACATCAAATTCTTTTTCTCCTATTTGCAAAACCAAACATATATGCATAAACAATCCTTTTTCACAGTTATATGCATATAACTCCAAAATCTTTCTCCCCCTTTTTGTCAATCATCAACAAAGGGGTAAAAACACAATCAACAAATTTTTCTCCCCCTTTTTGTCATAAACAAAGAGATCAATAAGGGGTAAACAAATAAATTAATAAAAGTTTATATGCGATATACATTCATGAAGAGGAAGACGGTAAAGTAACTTCCCTACACATATACATTACATGAAAGAGGGATGACAAGCCCTAATTCACATAATGCATAATATGTAATGCATAAGAGGAGATGTGAAGCTCCCCCTACACACGTGTATCACATAAAGAAGAGTTGTCAAACTCCTTAATACAAGATACACTCAACATGAATCTATATGTAGAAGAGATGTTAAGCTCCCCTTGCATATAGGCAATATACATCAAAACATTTTAAATTTCAAACTTTTGAATTTTTCTTAAACAAATTTTAAGATATCTTAGTAAATCAAATTTTAAGATACCAAATGTAAATAAACAAATTGTAAATAAACATTACAAATTTTTAATTTTTCAAATAGATAAAACATATTGATATCAATGTAAATTTATAACAAATTTGAAGCATTTTGATACCAATTGAAAAACATGCATAAGCTTAAAAAAGTCAATTGAGATACCAATTGAAAATAAAGTATTAGATCAAGCTTAGCATAAACATACTATGTGCTTTAAAGATGTATACCAATTGTAAAGCAAGCACACGAAAATCATATATATGCATGAGAATGGATAATACCAATTGAAAATTAGAGCATACATATATAGAAAACAAAATATGAGTATATACAAAAACTATCAATTGAAATACCAATTGAAAAGATCCAATGATACCAATTGAAAATAACAATGTAAATCAAGTATATAACTCATAACCTACCACCCTTCATATGTTCAAGATAAAAGATTTTCAATAAAGCTTACAAGGCATACACGCCCAGCCATCCGCCCATTAAGGTTGGAAGGGGTTTTCAAAAATAATTTTGAAAATAGTTTAGCATTGAAAATCACTACCAAATGAAGAATAATAACTAGTTAAAAGTAATTTTTGAAAAACTAGTTAAAGATCCTTCAAAAACATGAAATCAAATCATATGTTTTTCATGAATCATACCTAATACATAAGAATTGACACTCAAAATCGATAAAGCTCATAAAAGTGTTCATGAAACAAGATGATGACTAAACAAATGAAGTGTGAGTGTTCAATAATCAAGTATGTAGCATTTTCATGAAAATAATCAATGAAGCTCGAAACAACTATCATTTTATCAAAATGAAGCTCGAAACAACTATCATTTTATCAAAACAAAAATCATGAAAATTCATTTTTCATTAAAAATAATAAACTTCATGGTATATGTATGATTTATCCAATCCTAACAATATACATACATATCCCAAACATAAAAGAGTCTATTAAAAGTATTTGCATGAAGGTAAGAGACTCACGAGTATACATGTATATTTATTAGATTTGAATTTAAAAATACATATACATGAAGTAAATCATGAAAATAGGCAAAACAAGTATAAATGAAAGAATCATCAAAACTAGCCTATATATGTGCATATAGTGGGTACAAATGAGCATGAAGTGCAAACATATATGAATAAATTTGTTCTCACTATTTGTACATGTATAAATACAAGTTTTGATAAAAACTACATTTAACCTTGTATTTACCACATGAAGCACAAAACACATAAAAACATGAACATGCTATATAATATCACAAATGAATAAGCATGTAAATAAACTAGGATAGAAATAGTTACCAACTAAGGAACTATGTTCCATATCTTCAAACATGGTGGTTGTCCAACCAAACCTCCTTGATAGCGGTGCATCAAATGTATGTCCTTCTAGTCCATGCAACCACCACCAAGGCACCATCCCTCTCACGTCGTGTGAGATCCCACACCTACATCAAAAATCAAAGGTGGGGATTTCGGTACCCATTTTCTTTTGGGTCCTTGAGGGTTAGCTTTGAGAGGAACCCAAACATTTTTATGAATAGCAAAATTAAATGAAGTATCCTATCATAACAAAACTTTGCTAAATGGCCTTTGCAGCCACAATGTGTACACTTGTACACCTTAGGATGCTTATGTGCGTGAGAGTGGTCATGACGTGCAACATAAGCATGATGATGATGTGCATGAATATGTGGAGTTTGTTTCTTAGAAAACAAAGACTCCAATCTAGTGTGGTTAAATGCACATGTGCTCAAAGTAGAGCTCAAACAATTAATTTTATTTTTCAAATGTTAATTTCATTTTGATCAATAGAAGTGGTGGCATGTAAAGCATGATCAAAAGCCTTTTTCTTTTTAGAAGCTTTTTCTTTTTCTTTTTCTTTTTCTTTTTCAAAAATTTTTCTCTTCAAAGTAGTGTTTTCTTGAAAAGCAATTTCCTTATGTTTTTCCACCAAAACAATTTTATTTTTCAAACTAGTGTTTCCTTCACAAAGAGTATTTAATTTGGAAAGCAAGGAAACATTCTCATTTTTCAAATTCTCATTTTCTTTTTCAAAACATGCAACCTTATTTTCTAATGAATCTTAGCATGCAATCAAAATTCTTTTTCAAATTTTTATTTTCTTTCTTAATCATGTCATATTTCTCAAGTAATTGTTGACAAAAACAAGCAAGCTCATCATATGACATATCATTTTCATCTACCTCGGATTCGGTAGTTACCTCAAGGGGGTTATCCCCTTGGACCATATAGCCCAAGTTGGAGGTGTCGCTTCCAACGTCCGAATCGCTCCCGGCATAATATAGATCCTTTTCGTCAAGGGAGGTGATGATGTTCCAAGCTATAAAAGCCGAATCAACATTAGAAACCCTAGATAAATAATCATCATTTAGGGTACTCTTCAAAGCATAAAGGGCTTTTGCATTAGCCTCAAAATTCTTGCCATTTAAACAATATGAATCATTAGTGATGGCAAGGTAAACATGAATGCCTAGGGCCTTGAGATATAAGGACATCTTAACCTTCCAAATTTGGATGTTAAGAATGTCAAAAGTGGGTGGTGACATGAAGTCCATGGTGTGTGTACAAATATTGTGATTAGCCTAAAATGAGGATCTTTAACTCTAGGTTGTAAGACCTAAATCAGAGTACCAAGCTCTGATACCAATTGTAAATCACCTAGAGGGGGGGTGAATAGGTGATGCTAATCTAATGGTCACTAAATGTGAAATTAAAAACTATTATGACCTAAACTAAACAATTACACTAACACCACGTATAACATAAGAGTGTAGCCGAATTCCCCATGAAGGGCTCTGAACTAACTCCTCTAGATTCTCCTAAATAAGGGTTGAGGTGCCGCGTTGGCTCTCTTGGTTAAATACAAGTGTTAGCAAACAAACTCAAGCAATATACAATAAGAGCACAAAGAATATATCAAGCATATAAAGATAGACAATAGAGCATGCAAGATATAAACAAAAGACAAAGAGAGAGAGAGTGAGCAATCGCAAACACAAGGGATTTGTTTCGAGGTTCGAGCACACTTGCTCTACATCCCCGCCTTCGACACACGAAGGATTTCCACTATGCTTGATCCCAATGGATCACTCCTCGGTGCCGCAACACCTACAATCCCTCAGACTCCCTAGTCCCGTACACACCGCAAGCCCACAAGCTTGCCGAGGCCGCACCTCAAACCAAGAGTTCACACACGAACTCTAAACACCGCGAACACACTTGTCCGCCTCCTCAAAGAACAAGAAAGAAGTCTTTGGTTATCACAACACTTTGATCACCTAAAAACAATCCCACTACAACACTCCTATAGGATGAATAGCAATGGATAGCACAAGTGTATGTGTGAGAAAATAAGGAAAGAGATAGTGGAGGAAAACTCAAGAAAATCTCTTTTAACACTCTTGATAAAAACTCCCCTTTTGATTGGAAGTATTAGCTCTCAATTTAGTGGAGAAAACTCTTTTAATGAAGTGGGAAAAACTGGCTCAAAGTCCACTAAAAATCTTGTTCAAAAATAATGCCCAAACCCCCAAATTTATAGGGCTAGAAAAACAAGCCGTTGGGGTCTGTCAGAACTGTCGGTCGACCGCCCGGTCGACCGGCCAACGGTCATATTTCAGACTGTTGTGCCATCGGTCGACCGGTCGATCGACCGAGGCTAGGATACAGAGAGCAAGTCTCTCTGTCCGGTCGGCCGCCCGGTCGACCGGGGCCTTTCCAGAGAGCAGAGCTCTCTGGACGGTCGACCGGGTCGGTCGACCGGCCCTCCTGCCAGAACTGGCGTGCACGTCTGTGCACGTCGGTCGACCGGCTCATCGACCGGCTGAAGCCAGGACAGAAAACTGTAAAGGGATTTAAAACTTGGTCTTTTTGGTTGAAATAAAATCCCATAAAATACTAAAAAATCTACAAAAATAGTTTTACCAATATACTTTGATAAACAAACATGCTTGCACAAAATTAAGGCATGTTACAAATAATTTGGACTATTTTTTAACTTGGAATTATTGGCTCAAATGAAAAACAGTATTTTCCAAAACTTGATTTTTCTAAAACTTATTTTCCATACTTCACCAAAAACAAAAACAAGATATTCTAAACACTATTAAAGCATATGGTGCATGGATATGATCCACTACATAAACATGGTGAAATATCTATGTTTTTGACATTATGCACTAAATACGATTTATATAGTCTTTAACCAAAACCGTATTTTTCTAAAGGAAAACTCTTTTGTAAAATGAAAAATTCTTTTATAAAAAAATATTATAAATCAAGAGTGTGTGTGTATGGTATACTTGAGCAATCCACCAACTATTCTATCCTTTACATTTTAACTAAAACAAAATCTTCTAAAAACAACCTAGACTCAAGTCTTCATCTTCTTGAAGTCTTCACTTGAAGCCTTCTTGACTTGGTCCAAACATCGTGCTAGCTCCAAAATATGGCTTTAAATCCTTTGTTGAAGCTATGCACCTACTAAGATCTTGATCATAAATCTGTAACTAATTAAACACAAGATCATTAGTACAATAACTACATGAGTTGATCATCATCAAAACTAGAGTGATGGGCCTTCGGGCCAACAAATGCGTGATGGGATTTTCATATGTCAAGCCAAGTACTCCAAGGAACTCATCAAGAAGTTTGGGCTTGAAGACTCAAAAGTTTGCAACACTCCCATGGCAACTACCACCAAGCTTGATAAGGATGACCAAGGTAAGTGTGTTGATTTAAAGTTATATAGAAGCATGATTGGTAGCTTGTTGTATTTAACGGCTAGTAGGCTGGACATTATGTTTAGTGTGTGTCTTTGTTCTAGATTCAAATCGTGTCCCAAAGAATCTCATTTAATTGCGGTAAAACGCATCATTCGTTATATTAAGGGCACTATTAGAATGGGTCTATGGTATCCGAAAACCGGAGATTTTTCAATGACGAGTTTTTCGGATGCCGACTATGCGGGTTGTAGAGTGGATAGGAAGAGTACTAGTGGAACATGTCAATTTCTTGGTAATTGTCTTCTTCATGGTCTTCCAAGAAACAAAATTCGATAGCCCTCTCAACCGCTGAGGCGGAGTATGTTGCGGCGGGGGCTTGTTAAGGACAAGTCCTTTGGATGAAACATACTCTCCTTGATTATGATTTGCATTTTGATCGTATAAAATATTTTGTGATAATACTAGTACTATTCATATGACTAAGAATGCAAATCAACATAGTAAGACCAAGCACATTGAGATTAGATATCACTTTCTTAGAGATCATTTTGAGAAAGGTGATATTGAGATTGATTATGTTTCTTCCGATTTGCAACTTGCCGATATTTTTACTAAACTACTTGATTTTAATAGATTTTCTTTTATATGTGGTGAACTTAATGTTTGTGTTATTGAATAAGAAATTTTTTCTTGCTATCTATCCCTTTTTGATCTATGACAAAAAGGGGGAGAAATATGATATGTGTTATGATTTGGTGTTTTATTGATGTGTTTTATTGATGCTTTCGTTTCATAGATGGTGTTATCTCATGAAAACTTGTTTTATACTTGTTTAATATAGCATCATTTGTGTTTTATACTTGTTTAATATGGCATCATTTGAGGGGAAGTTTTCACCTCCCTTTTATATCTTGTGTTATAACTTATATGTTTTGTCATCATCAAAAAGGGGAGATTGTTGGCCCAAAAGGTTAGACTCTCCATTTGTTTAAGTTTTGATGATAACAAAACACATAGAAGCTATACCGGTACTAATAAGTTGTTTAAGATGAGTTTCAGGTTAGTACCATTCATGATGGCCATTACTTAGCTATTGCAAGGTTTGCAAGGTTTATGATGCTAATAGGGCAAATGGCACAAGAGGAAGTGCTCATAGAAGAGAAGGCTCAAGCATGGCTCAGAGACTTCATTATTTGTTTTTAGTTTTATAGTTTGTTAAAGAATAGTGAATAGGTTTGAAGCTCAAATTCCTACACACAAGTATTTGTGCACATGATTTTTCTAAAAGAAATTTCTCCTATATATACAAAATATTTTTAAACATAGTTTATTACTTACAAACTCTATTTTGTTTATTAGACCAAGTCTTGATCAAAACTATTTTGAAAACTATCAAGATTTTTTCAAAACCTTTTCAAAAATCAGTTTTTGGCCTGCTGCGGTCGACCGGCTCTGTTTCAGGTAAGACCGGTCGACCGGGCTTCTGACCGTTTGGGTGTGTGCATGTGTGCACGTTTCCCGGTCGATCGGGCGGTGGACCGGACCCCATTTCGGTCGACCGACCTTCGGCTGACTGAAAGTCCTCTACTCTTTGTTTGTTTCGGTCGACCGGGCGGTCGATCGTGGGCCGGCAACGGCTAAATTTTTTGAAAACCCGGTCGACCGGCCGGTCGACCGAGAGCTGGATTTCAGCCTTAACGGCTAGTTTATTTAACACGTTTTTAAACGTGTGTTTTGTCTCTAAACGAGTTTAGGGGCTAGTTTTTGGGTCAAATATTTCCTAATTACTAATTGTATTAGTTTACTATTTAATCCTTAGCTCTATCCTATAAATAGGGTTGATTAGGGTTGAGGTCATTACAACAATCATTTTGTAAAAATATTCAAGTTTAAAGGCTTTCAAAAGAAGTTTTTGTTCGCTGTTTTTGTGCTCAAAATTCTCTCTCTTTACTGAAGTTTTTGGTTCAAAACTCTCTTCAAATTTATTCTCTTTTTCACTTACATTACTTGAGCTTCAATCCTACACATTATTCTATAGGATTTTTGTAAGGAAAAAGGTTTTTCAAAAGAGGGTTTGTGGTCTTTTGATCACCAAGAGATTCTTGTATTTGTGGCTCCACTACCTCTGGACTAGAGGAATGTGATTGAGGAGTTGGGTACTCCGGTGTGGTTGTAACTCTTTGTGAAAGTTATAGTGGTTGGAAATCCTTCTGGGTGAAGGCGGGGACGTAGAGCTGGGTGCTCGAACCTCGAAAAAATTCTCTGTGTTTGCGATTGGTTTACTTGCTTCATTTACTTGCTTTATATTCATTGCTATATTATCGATCAATACTCACACAACAAGATTGCATTGCGCATCTCAAACTCTTATCTAGAGGAATCACGAGGAAGGAGTTCAGAGCCCTTCACGGGGTATTCGGCTTCTAGTCTTGTTTCGAGTGATCGTTGCATCATATTTTTTTTTAATTTGTGCATTGATTAGCATTATCTCCTATTCACCCCCCCCCCTCTAGGTGATTTCACTTAAATCATCAAAACTATCTAGAGCAAGCATGGAAAAAAGTAATAGTAACTTATAGAGAGTTAGATGCTAGAGTGCCAGAATCCATCATCATGAGCCATCAATGGCTCTTGCAAGAGCACGGCCAAGTAGAGGCTATTAGATTCATATGAATTATCAAGTAAGGAGTTAGCATAGTTAGTGGTTAGTAGTTAGTTACCATAAGAAGAAAATTAGATAAATATATAAAGAGTTGAGAGAACAAAACATATTGAGATAAAGGAAGAACCTTTCATAGAGTGTCACCCTCCATTATAAGAACTTTTTCTTGTATCCTATGAACCAACCATATTACATGATCTACTAAATGAAAAATACAAAAAAAGAAGAACAACAAGAACTAAACTACACAAATGGGAGAAAACTATCCTAAAAACTCTCTTGCCTTCTGTTCTAAAAAACCTGGGGTATCTATAGGCAAAGGGGGGCACCAGGGAGCCATCACGCGGCCACGTGTCGACGTTTGACACGTGGCCTTACCAAATGGCCTCAAAAATGCAACTTTTACCACATTTTCGCAGCCATTTTAGGGTCGTGTGCGCCGCGGCAAGGTGTGCAGCCTCCTACTATACACCACCCCTTGTACCTTTGTCGGTTTGTCAAAATTAGCTCTCATAATTGGCAGATTTAGCTTCCAAAAGTAAATGGCTATATTTATAAGCTTTAAATATCACCAAATGAATGGGATTTTGGGCTTCTTCTTCATTTCATGCTATGAACTTAGAAACCTATAAGAGAGATATTATTAATAGAATTTAATATTGAACAAATGTGAAGATGTGGTATGAAATATGTAATTTTAATCAAACTTTCACAGAAAAACTATAAGGTCTACACAAGACCCAGAGTACACAACTCCAACCTTTAATCTTCCACACAAGAGATAGAAAAAAGTCAATAAAGTTTACAAGTTCTTGACAACCACAAAAGTCACAAACTCTCTTCACAACTTCTTAGAGTTTTGAGTGAAGAAATGAAGCTCAAAAAGTTTGTGTGAGAGAAAATTCAGTTGACAAAATAGAACTTGAGACCTAAAAACATGCAGAGAATGATTTGAAATTGAGAGCCCTTGAAATTTGAAACTTGAAAGTAAAAACTTGATTTTTTTCTTAAAACTTTGATTTCAAAAACTTATGTAAAAAACTTGTTTACTTAGGTTAGAAACTTCTCATACAATGACCCATATATATAGGCAGTAGATAAATATTATTAGACATAAGACAAAATAGTTTAAGAGGAGAAAAACTCATTTTAATTCAAAATAGACAAAAATGGTCACTAAGACTGTTGACAGTCCAGTATGCAGCAGTTAAATCTTTAGCCATTGTAGAGCTACACTGTCAACAGTCCAATAAACCTGTCGACAGTCCAATGAACTTATCAACGGCCTTGCTGATTGATCGTACACATATTTTGCATTCTTTTCATTACACTCCTACATTTATCGTGTAATAAATATGCTAATTTCTTTGTCTTAAATATCTATTTTGTAGAAGATAATAATGAAGAGAAAGAGGATTAAACCAAATAAATACCAGTTAAAATCAGATTTAACTGGATCTATTTGGTTAGCTGAGGATGATCCCAGATCTAGTTAGAACAAATCAAGGATTGGGGCAAATGTTCAGCTGAAGATCAGAGCAAATCAGAAAGATAACACCAAATGGAAACCAGTAAAATTCAGATTTCTATAAATCCATTTTGGTTGTTAAAGATCAATCGAGAATAACATCAAATACAGAGAGATAAATGGATAGAGAGAAGATAACGGATGAGATGAAGCAAGTTTGACTCAGATTCTGACTGGATACATTTCAGTATTTGAATCATACCTTTCGCTACCGAATCTCAAATCTGATGATTCAAGATGATCCAGAAAAAAGACTTACAGAGCTACAACTCTTATATTGATCACTATTTCTAATTCTATCATTTGATAAGTGATATTCAGTAATCAACACGCCAACAAGCTACAGATCAGAACTGAATATCCACATCAAATCAAGTTTGGAGATAAGGGAGGATTCAAATTTAGAAATAGCCAAATTTTCCTATCTTACTGCTAGACTGTAAAGCTATTTATTGGCTAGGTCCTTAAGGGAGAAAGGGACGAAATGTAACCTAATAGCATTGTTTTCAAGGTGAGGTATTTTTATTATGAGACATACTTTTTTAAATTTCCTTCTGAAGAAGTACGCATCTTCGGACTCTAGAACATAAAACTTTGGGAGTGTGTTTATGAATTTAGTCTTGAGCTCAAAGTTGTTGTTCCCACTGATTTTGGAAAGTCGAATGCAAGATAGAAATGAAGTTCAAATAGGGTAGAACCTATCCTGCAAAGATATCGGTTGAGCCATAATCGGATCTGGTTTTGGTTCTGATTTGGGTGGTGAACTGGTTCTAGCTATCCTAGATATATTTGGGTCTCTCGACCATATTTGCATGTGAAAACATTACCACAAACAAGATCACCTATCAGTCAAAAGAGAAGAAAGAAAATTCAATCAAGCATGTTCTACGGTAAACTTAGACCTAGACGACTCCTAACTGGTTGATTGTCCATGAGAGGTATATTGCAGCAGCCTGACCTCAAGTTAATCAGCCAGGTAGGTGAAAAGATCAGTAGGAGGTATCCGTGCTAGAGCAACGGGCCTAATTATGCCAAATTAATGTTCTTCGAGATTTTGCCTGTTTATCCCCTACCTTTGACACCAATTTGACTAGAGCAAACTCTAACAACTTCCTCCTTAGGTCAATCTCCTAGTGAGTCCAAGATGTCTCTAGGGCCAACGTCTATCAGATTTTAAATTAGGCTTAGGTTGTGAGTGCATGGAGATGATTTTAGGCCAAGGAAGGGAAATGACTCCCCCACCTTATCTTGTATTTGGTTTTGCCTTTAAGAATTGGTTTTTTGTGCAAATGTACAAGAAAATAGCGAAAGTAACACTCAAAAGTAAGTAAATCACCCAAGAATGTTTTCTAAGTTAGATACTTATGCAAACATACCATTTCTCCATCTTTCTTCAACAATAGTTGAAATGAAACGTAATTAGACAAATGCCTAGAATGCAAGTCTAAATATTTCTTAAGCAATTTCAACAACCGATTACTGTTAGATTTAAAACAGGATTCAGTGAAATTCAAAAAAAAATTTAAACACAGTAGAATATTTGTTTTGCAATGCAATATGTCCTGCAACAAAAATTTATGACTAGTCCCAAAAATTTGAAAGGGCTCTTGTGCTCTACTTTCTAGAGTAGAGACATAGAGCAGCAAAATCTATCTTCTGCAGTGCACAACTTTTCTTGTTCTTCTCTTAAACCCTGAAATAGACAACAAACTTGTTAAATCTCCAAAAATACCATTCTCTCCCTGACAATGGCGCCATAAATTTGTTCGGAATAAAACTGAGCAATTCCAAATGCCAATTCAAATTTAAGAAAAGAAAGCAGAAATCATATGGTGATTGGAGTAAAGAGTACCGTGTAGCCTCAGGCTAACGGGTCATGTCCACGAAGAGAGATGCGATGAAAACGTTTCGATATTTTTGTTTCAAAAACAAGTTTATGTTCCATTTTTTTAGAAGAAAACAAAATGAAGATGGTGAGATTGAGAGTTTGTTTGTTTTAAAAGAGAGAGTTTGTATTTTTTATAAAGAGAAGAAATCTGGTATCATTATTCTATTACTTAGCTATGTGTTTTTCTTTTGAAGGTGTTGATGCCTCAAATAAATCATAGGCCGTAGTTAAAACTTGATTTTTGAATCATTCAAGAAAAATAGATAAGATGAATTTTAGAAAAGTTTACTTCTTTTTAAAACTGTTCTTAAATGGAATGTTAAATCATCAAGATTTTCTCAAGTATGAAAAAAAACTAGTTTAAGAATTATTTTTAAAAATGAAGATTAAAATAAATTCAAACCCATTCTCATGTGCCTTAAAGAACACTCCTAAATATGCAAAGCTTAATTTAGGCATTTATATAATTCCATTGGGTTCCTTTTCACAGAAAACGGTCAAAAATAATACTTATAAAAGAGGAAGAATAGTGAGCCCAAAAACCTGAATTAACTACTCATAGTCGACATAAATAAGAAGAGGCAATAATATAAGACATTTCGGCAAACATGAGGTGGAGATAAGCCTATTGAATCTTCATTAATGTCACTTTAAACTTCGATTACAACACTCTTTCTCTCTCTCAATTGTTGCTGAACCAAACTCGAATGAAAACTAGAAATGAAAATTACAAATACTTGCAACTAGCTAACAAAAATCTTAGCCTAGAATAAAGAAAAACTTAATTCTAATCTTTGTTCCTTCTCTAAGAAATGCAGTATTTACAGCCAAAAAAGATAGGGGAGAGTGTACAAGGATAGGGGGTGCAAATGCTCCCCTAATAGACATAACTAAGTAAAATTCTTGCGTCCTGGATCTGGCCGTTGAGCTAGATCCAGGGGCAGCACCGTCGCTCTCCTGTACACTTTGATCTTCAGTTGATTTTTTTAGTTTTGGCGTTGCGATCTTCTGTGTATTCATTCCAATCCTCTTTTAAGACTAAATATTCAAAAATCCAAATTAGTTGGGCTAGATTTGTGATAATCTCCTCTCTCTCCCCATTAATCACACCTGCATAATTAAGAGAATTAAGACAAGTTAAATACAGGCTTTATTACGAAATAAATATAAGATTGTAATGATAAAATTTTAAAATATATGCATGGTCATGCAAATATATGTTGATGATATAATTTTTGGATCTACTAATAAAATTCTATGCAAGAATTCTGAATCATGCATGAAGGAAGAGTTTGAAATGACTATAATGGGAGAGCTCAACTATTTCCTTGGACTCCTAATCAAACAAATGGGTGATGGAATCTTCATTAATCAAACCAAGTATATAAGAGAACTTATAAAGAAATTTGAAATAGAAGATGTGAAGATTAGTAAAACTCCTATGGCTACAACAATCAAGCTTGATAAGGATGAATAAGGTAAAAACACTGAAATTAAACTCCACTGTAGCATGACTGATAGTTTACTTTACTTGATGGCGAGTAGGCTGTGTTGTCCCAAAGCCTGTTCGCCATAGTTTTAATGATGATAATCTCATATAGTTATTTATTCTAATGAATTTGAGTTTATACAAATTTCAGGTTTTTAAAGAGTATTTTAATTATATGCTTAGCTTTTCCAAAAGACTCATTTGTTTTGATGCTAACTATAAAGTGATCGAAGAGCTCAAGCATCAAGATAAATCATAGCACTCAAGTTTAGAGTCAAGCTTAAGAGATCGTGAACGTTGTAGGATTGAAGCAGTCAGAAAAATTTACTTCTTTTTATTTATCTATGTAAGATTTAGATTTGTTAAAACCAAGTTTAGAGGTTTTATAGCTCAAGAGATTCACACACAGAGAATGTTTATTGTGTTTTTGTTTCTAAATTCTTAAAAAGAATTTTAAAAAGTTTAGAATTTCAAAAAGTTTAGATCATTTTTCTATTTGAAAAATGAAGATGATCTTATTCCTCAAGTCTCTAGGATCTAGGGTTGCTAAAGACATCACTAAAGAACTTGTAGAACCTCCCTGTGATGAGGATCATGGTCCGAGGCTACTGCTAAGGACTATGAGGCCAGTACTAAGGCAAATATGCACTTACACAAGCATTAAATGATGATGATTTATCTCGTGTGATTAATTCCAAGTCCGCATATGAAGTATTGAATGATTTAATTGTTACTCATGAGGATACCTCTCAAGTTAAGTAGTCCAAGATTGATTTACTTCGTTCTCAATATGAGAACTTTTATATGCTTTAAAGTGAAAGTATTGATGAAATGCTTACTTGATTTACCAAAATTACTAATGGACTGTCTTCCTTAGGTAATACCATCGACAAAACTAAAAGATTAGGAAGGTAATTAGAGCTCTTCTCAAATCTTGAAAATAAAAGCTACAACCGTAAAAGTACTCAACTATTGAAAGGAGATGGACTTCTCCAGCTTCATCAGAAATCTCAAGACTCATGAGATGGAGATGAAGGTACGAGATGAAAGAAATCCTCCAAAGAAGAAACCTATCGCTTTTAGAGCATCCCCATCCATATCGGAGGAAGATGATTCCATGGATGAGAATGAAGAAGAAGATTTTGCCATACTAGCTCGAAATATTGGCAAAATATTCTACAAAAAGGGGAGAATGAACAACTATCAAAGATCAAGACCACAAGGAAGAAATGAAATGAAGAGAGAGGAGATGGGTCTGTGCTTTCATTGCAAGAAGATGGGACATTTAATTGCTAATTGTCCCTCTCTACAAGCGGCCTCCTCAAAAAGAATACACAAGAAGAAGGACATGGTAGCCACATGGGATGACTCAGAAATAGAATACAGTGAGAAAGTTGATACCGTAAATGTTTGCTTCATGATAAATGGGGATGACCCCACTAAGATATCTTTTGAAATCTCTCTCGATGAAGATGATTTTACTATGGATGAACTTGTCAGATTTTCTGAAGAATTGCTAAAGCGTTATGAAATTTCAAAAATTCAAAACAAGAAGTTGAAAAAGAAAAATGAACTTTAGAAAAATAAATTGGATATAGTTTTCAAGGAAAAGAATGATTTATCAATTTATTTTGAAAAGATCAAAAAAGATTTTGATGACCACAAACATATTTGCAAGCGTAAAAGCCCTAATATTGCTTTTGATAAAAATGAATTTGTGAGTATTCAAAATAGAATTGATGTTTTGAATTCTACTTTAAAGAAGTGTGCTTTTAATATGAGTAAGATTAGTTCTATATTTTCAAAGGGCAAAACGCAACAGAAACACACTTCACGAGCATACACCACATGTACACAAAGCATAACACTCACATGCTTATTTGTATGGTAAGGTGTACACTTGTACACATTGTAGCCGCAAAGGCCATTTTGCACAATTTTGTTATTTTAGATTGAATATGAAGAATAAAAATATTTGGGTTCGAGAAAATACTAACCCGCAAGAATCCAAGAAGATATGGGCTGAAGAATACATTGAATTAATTGATGTAGTTGTGTTCTCCTCCAATACTTAGGGGGAGGTGGTACCTTAGGGGTAATTGAATTTGAAGCTTGAAGGACATACCAATTTGATGCATCACTATCAAGAAAGTAAGGTGGAAGAATACCACCATTTGTAAATGGAGATTGCTTGCTTAATTTTTATCGGTAACATCTCTACTTGTTTTAAGATTATATTGCTTACATGTTCATGTTAGTTAGTCTGGACTCTATACATGTTATACATGCTTAGATAAGATGAGTTGATTGACATCTTACATGTATGTGTAATTGGTTGAATCCAAATAATTTAGCTGATTTAAATTGTTCATGTAATAGCATATTTCAATTTCTTCCAATATGACTTTATGATTGTTTATATAGAATGCATACATGATGATAACATAGACTTCACTTGTGTTTTCTATGCCTTATGTCTATGAGAGTAATGGTTATCATATATGCTTGTGTTTTTATATAAACATATACAAGTATTTTTGAAAATTTTCCATGAAATTATTTACATCATTAAGTAGAAAAGTAAGAAAGCAATTGTGCACCTTAACTCTTAGTTTCGAGAAATGATGAGCAGAAGTTCAGAGACCATGAAGGGTATACGGCTTCATTTATTAGTTTTTTTATTGGCTTAATTTATGATTTAAATATATGTATGATTTTCATAAGTATTTTTGGATTATTTTTTAACAAATTATTTGTATAATTATTCTAATAATTTTTGTTGGAGTAAATAATCTTTCAAAATGCTTTCATACAATATATATGATTTTACAAAATTACTTGACAAGTTTATTTCAAAAAAAATTAGATTTATGATTTCAATATTCAAATTTTTTTTGGCTTATGAGGCAGTCCTGGTCGACCGAGTGAGTCTGTCAGGACTTACTGGATTGTTCGATCAACCGACCGATCGACTGAGGGAGCTTCATCATAGGTTATTGGTTTTGTCGGTAGACCGTCCGGTCGATCAATTTGGATGCAATATTTTTTCTCTCGGGGTTTATCGGTAGATCGCACAGTTGACCGCAGTGAACTACAAAACTGCAGTATAAATGGGGTCGGTCAACTGCCCGATCGACAGTCGATTTTGGTGTTTTAAATATTGTTTTCCAAAACCCTATTTTTATTTCTCTCTTCTTCTTCCCCTTCTCTGTCGACATCCTCTTTCACCCAACTTCTCAAATCTTCCAATTGAACCATTAATCCTCAAAATTTATTCAAGAAATCATCAATTGGACTTGGGATCTTCATTTGGAACCATTTTGTGAAAGCTATTTCATCTTAATTTGGGTATATTTTCTTAAAGTCAATCTCTTTCAAATTTTAATATCTTTTTAGTATAATTTTCTGTCAAATTTTCATCCTTTACCATGTTTGAAAAAAGACTAGGCATGATAAACCTGAGAAATCAAAGAAAACTGACTCTAGACCCAAATCATCCTCTTATGGCCCTTTTGAATCTGAGAATGCTAGATATAAGCATTCCATTTTTTCTAAGAAACAAATCATTTTAGGGTGACCTATGGTGCTTGTTGACTTTGTGCACCTAAACCATGCTATCATTCTTAGGGCAAATTCCTTAGAATTTTTCATCTCTATCAAAGAGCAGGTCTATCCCAAACTAGTCTAGATGTTCTACACAAATCTATCTTTTCATGAAAACATTATCCATTCTCGAGTCAAGAATTTTAATATAGACATCTCACTTGAAGATTCACTCGAATTCTTCATTTATCATATGAGGGTGTTGATATTTTTTATTTTGACTTCGATGATTTTGAATTTCCCGACAGTGAGTCTACTGTCATCGGATCCCGATTGTTGCATAACGATGATATTGGCTGAGTTAAGAATGAGCAAGTGAAATATTATATTCGCACTGCTCAAGTCTGGCTAAGATTTTGTTTTTCAATCTTCTATCTAAATCGGGTGAGTACAATCAGGCTTGGGGGTATGCACCTCTTCTGATTTATTACCTCCTGAAAGGAATTAGAGTCAATATCCCCAAGCTCATCATAAACTTTATGCTATCTGAGAATCTTATGATTCTGAATAGAACTCTCCTCTACGAAATGATTATTACTCATCTTGTCATATACTTCAAGATTGACATCTCCAGTGATACTGCATATCCTTCTTTCATTGATATTGATTGTACTCTTTTAAAGAGGATACAATCTGGGACTTGAGCTCATGCTCATCCCTTTCTTACTCTGCCTTCCCATCAGCTTGCCTCTGGTTTTTCGTCTTCTTCTGTAGAGCCCTACGCTGCCCTAATGAACCTGATGACTGCTATGTCCCAGAGGCGATCAGAGGATACATTGAAGATTGGCGACAAGGAAGAGATTAAGAATATTATCGCTTATGTTTGTTCTGCAAAGCGATATTATCAATCTTGTGAGGACTATTCCTTTGTTCAGCATGAGTGGCCTCAGCCCATGCCTTCTGGTTACACTCATTTTCTTCGTGGTGAGGGTCCTCCCTTCAAGCCCTGGGTCGTGTCTTATGAGCTTATTGGCATGTATCATCCAATCATCCATGAGCCCGATGATTCTCTTTACGCCGACAAGGATTTCATCCGGGATATCCTGGATGAGTGAGCTGCTCCTTGTTTCCCATCTTTTTGATGTTGATAAAAAGGGGGAGAAGAAGCTATGGAGATTTGAAGATGCTAGGAGTTATTTTGTGTTTTCAGTATTTTCTGTATTTTGGTTCAGTACTTGAAAACTCTTGTTGTATTAAACTCGTATACTCGTGGAACTATTTGGGTTGTGATGTAATGGATTGTGATTATGACTTTGGTGTGATATGGTCTTTGTTAGATATATTAGTTATGATCTTGATATAGTTTTTATTTGTTGGCTATGATATAGTTTTTGTTCTATGTGATGCTTATTCATATTATATGTTTTTTAGATATTTTTAGATTGGTAAGTTTCGATGGTTTCATAATTTTTTTTGTTTGTTGGCCATGATATATTTTTTTATATGCACTTTTCTTATATAGTTTCATAGGTAATCACCCATTGCCTTTTTTATTTGGAGGTTGATGGTTTGGATGGTTGGAGGGAATCATGTGTGCATACTATTTTGTATATCTATATCATTATATGCATGAATGTGTTGCATAGAGCTTATATGTTAACTATCCTATATGTATGCTTTAAATTATTGCATTGAGCGTAATTATCATATTTGATATATGCACGTGTTGCATTGTTTAGGGGGAGCTTCTATAATACTCTTGTTGTGCAATACGCATAATAAAATAAAATAAAATAATTAATTTAAAAAAATAGTAATAATAATAAAATGTATTTGTGTGCTTAACTTGTTTATGTCAGGATTTGAACTCATGTTCCCCTATACCAAATCCTAATATAAAGCATAATGCCACATTGGCGTTTGATTATATAGGTGATCTAATTTATTTAAACAAAGCTAAAGTTAAATTTAAATTTCAAATTAATTAAAAAATCTCATGAGATCTTTATTGTTCTTTATCTTAACAACCTGATTTTTCTATTAAGACCTTCATGCTCAAAATCCTAACCTAAAGATCTCACCATAATATATCAATGTAATACATCTCCTCTTGCCTTTTAAGAAATACCAAAAGAAAGTAAGACAGAAGAAAGAACTCAGATCCCAAATCTAAATTTTCTCACATCTCTCCTTGGAAACCAACGTGAGTGGGGAATGTGCTTGGAGCATGAAGACTGAGGAGCAAGCTACGGGATCAATCCAAGTAAGTAATTAATAACTAGCAAATTTTTATACTATTAATTCCTTTTATGAATTCCCATATAGAAACTCACCCAATTAATAACATGATTTTGTTAAGAAATTTTTGAGATATCATGTTTTAAAAAAAAATCTCTTTTTTATGGAATTGTAATCTCAACCATGATCTAGATAAAGTAGATTATATGAATTAAGATTTATGAATTCCCTTTACATGAAATTTTAATCTCATCCAAAGATTAGATAAAATAATTTATATGAATTAAAATTTATTGAGTAGCATCTCCATGATCTAGATAAAATAAATTGGTTGAATTACAATTTTATTTAAATTGAAGTACTATGTTGGATTTTTTCCCTTCCATGAACCTATTTTTTTTATCAAGAACCTTACCCATTAATCTAAATAAAATGTATAGGTATATATCAATACACTAATTAAATTATAGAAATTTTTTTAAACAAAATTGCTGGAATATTAAAAAAATTTAAGGCTGTCTGCTCTTGGCCATTGGCTGAGAGCAGCTCAGCTGCACAGACCCGCAAGGGGTCTGTGCAGCCGGGATGTGCCCGAGCCGGGTGCAGACCCGCACTGGGTAAGGCTAGGCCCAGTGGTCTGGCGCCACTGGGCCAGGCAGAAAGGAAATTTTTTTTTGGCCTGCTCTCGGCTAGGCCGAGAGCAGGGCCATGGGCCATCCGGCCCAGGTACAAGTGCAGATAGCAACCGGGCTTGATTGTGGGCCACACACAAAAAAAAGAACTTTAAGTTTTCTAAAGCCTAATCCAGTCAGGCCCATAACCGGCCCAGCCCACTGATTTTGGATCTTATCAGTTTGAACCCGACCCAAATACAAAAATAGACCCGCTAACTTATTCAAAAACAATTAAATTGACTAGATAAAAATTTCAAAAAATAAATAAAAATAGGAATAAAAATTTAGATGACCCCTATTATGTACTGTAAAATTTTCGTATTATAAATAGGTCATATTGGACTGAATCACTTTATTCAAACTTAAACCCGCTATTGCAACATTCAGACCCGTTTAGAAATTTTCATATTTTTAACCATTTAAACCTAACAAAAGTCGGAAATAAAATCTAAATAAATCCAATAAACTTAATGCATCATCATACAACCTTATTCTAAGATCTGAACCATTTGTTTTTAATTTAAGCACTAGGAAATCTCGAATAGGATATCTTATGTAAAATTTGATCAATTTCTAATTCTAATGCATTTAATGTAGATTTTTTGTATTACAGAAACTGGTATTTGGAGTCGTGATAAGCCCAGGTGAGTGTTCTTTTACTCACTGCATATATATATATATATATATATATATATATATATATATATATATATATATATATATATATATATATAATTTTATTTATTTTGGGATGTCTATTGTCGCTATTATTGAATGGTTAATTTAGTAAATTGATTATTGAATTTCCTAGAGTTTAGAAATTTATTTGGAAGTTTATAAGATTATAAAATATTGGTGTTGTAAAAAAAAGATTATTAATTTTTCTGAAATCATTAAATTCCTCTTGATTGGAATTCATTTGAATTATTTAGTAGAAGTTGAAATTATTTAAATTGTGAAATTGTCATTTATTGGAAAATATTTAAAAGTAATTAAAACTGTTGAAATTGTAGGAAAAGGAATGCGATACTGGATTCTTATATTATATATTGACTTTATAGTAGAAATTACAATATTGTATTAGATTATAAGAACACTAGAAAAAGGGATCATGTTACCATAGTCACTAGGTAAGATACTGTTTTATTGTCATATAGCCATTGTTATTGTTATTATTCATACCCAGTAACTTAGGTGACATCATCATTAGATAACTTACACCTGGGGATGAAAAAATTGATAAAGGAGATGGTATTAGTATTTTAGGTGGATTTAGGATATAGGTTGCGCAGCTGAAAGATGGTCCCACTGCAGGGTTCCAGGGGATGACTGACATCCCGTATTATTCTCATTGTTATTGTTATTGTTATTGACTACCTAGTGATAGGACCTGGTTCAGCGCTAGGTGATTAGACCATGGTTCCGGATACATACGAAACCTACCTAAAACACAAATTACCGTCTCCAACTATCAGTTTCAAACAATAAGACATTAAGAATAGATATACACAGACATCTTAACTACATGACTCTATACTGGACAGATTATATTTTATAAATGGTTTTGTGGTGTATATTACTGTGCTTTAAAATGGTTCTAATAAGCTAATTATTAGTATGATAAACTATACTTAGTTATGCATGTTGTTGTTATTTTTGCATGTTTTTTATCCCACATTTTATCACTCATGTCACTATTGATGACCCTGAGTTTGTTTACTCAGGTTCTAATCCAGAGACTCCACAGAATTAGAAGTACTCCGAGCATATCGCAGGTCTCAAGCAGGCAGTTAGCATTCTCATTATATGAGAAATTTTTATTGTTCTATTTTCTATTTTCTATTATGTTGTAATAAGTGAAACTTTTGGTGATATTATGTACTTGATTTCTTTTAAGCTGGAATAACTAAAGACTTTGAATTTGATTTAATGTACTAAGGCTTAACATATTTGTTGGAAAATACGTCGTCGACTCTCGTCACATACCTTTTTAATGTATTATGGTTGCGGGGCATGACAACTTCACTTGAATCCTCTTTTACATTTATTTAAAATAACTCCATGAGTTTTGTCATTATCAAAAAAGGGGAGATTGTTGGCCCATAGACCAATCACCCTAGTTTTGATGATGATAATCTCATAAATTTATTCATACTAATGAATTTGTGTTTATATAAGTTTTAGAGTTTTAAAGAGTAATTCAATCATATGTTTAGCCTCTCCAAAGAATCATATATTAGCTAACTATAAAGTGATCCAAGAGCTCAAGCATCAAGATAAATCACAGCACTAAAGTTTGGAGTCAAGCTCAAGGGATTGTGAGCATTGCAAAGATTGAAGCAACAAAGAAGATTTATCTCTCTTTATTTATCCATGTAAGATTTAGATTTATTAAAATCAAGTTTAGTGCTTTGAGCTTAAGAGATTCACACACACAGAATGTTTATTGTGTTTTCATTTATATGATTCATGAAAAGAATTTCAACAAGTTTAAATCATTTTCAAGACTGTTTTTGAAAAGCATATTTATAAAAAAAAAATTCTTTCTTTCAAAAACAAGTTCTATTCTTTACCTTTTTTATTGATCTAGGATCATGCATATTTGAGCCTCAAAATATACCCATGAACTTTACTTTGAAAAGAGACATTAAAATGTTTTGATGAAAAAGACAGTGTATTTCAAAATATTTTCTCTACTTCATCTTTGGCTGGTCGACCGTCCAGTCGACTGACCTACAGAGCTATTTGCCCTATCAGTCGATCGAGCGGTCGATTGATTTTGCTCCACATGCAGTAAAGACTTGTTCACGTCGATCAACTGAGTGGTCGATCGCATGCTAGGGTTAGTTCTGCTTGGCATTATCGGCCGACCAAGTGGTTGACCGATTGAGACTCACAGAACTCTCTGTTAGATTCGATCGATCGCCCGGTAGATCGCGATCCCCACTGGTCAGAAATTTGACCATTGGTGGTCGACAAACAGACTGTTAATTGCCTTATTAAGCTTAATCGGCTATTTTTTTAATTTGCCTTTTCTGATTTAATTCTTAATGACTATTTTGAGTTTCTCTTTACTATTTTGACCCAATATAAATAGGAGGACTATAGAAAAAACCTAAGAACCTTTGCTCAACATATTCTTAAAGAATTTCAATCATTTATTGAGAATTTTCAAAAGAATTTTAGTTTGAGCCCAAATTCCACGTCCAAGTATTTTCAACCTTTGTTTCTTCACTCACATTGAATCTGTGAGCTTCAAATCCTTACCTTGGTTCTGTTGTGAGCTATTTTGTGATCTAAGAGAGATTACTCCATTTCTTGTTATCAGTAGAGTTTGTAGCCTTAAACGAGCTTCAAGGTTCGTGATTGTAGGTGTTGCGGCACTGAGTGAGAGGACTTGCGGGTCCGGTAGTTATTGTAGGAACATGTAGCGTTGGTGATCTCGCGGGATCAAATCATAGTAAAAATCCATCATTACGTGAAGACGGGGACGTAGAGCAGTGACTCGAACCTTGAAATATATTCTCGCATTTGCGATTGCTCTCTCTCTCTCCCCCCCTCAACTCACTCATTTTATATCTTGCTAGCTATATCTTGTGTTTAATTATTGTGTGGATTATTTCTTGCTTTTGTTTTGCTAGACTGCGTTCCTTGTTTTAATTCCGCATTATTTGTCATAGATTTTTAGCCATCACCTATTCACCCCCTCCAGGAGATTTCAGGTCAAACATTATATTTAGTGTTTATTTGTCTGTTAGATTTCAATCTTTTCCTAAAAGTCTCATTTGTGGTAAAATGTATTATTTAGTATTTTTAGAGCACCATTGGAATGGGTTTATTGTATCCGAAACTCGAACAATTTTCTATGACGAGATATACGGATACTGACTATACTGGTTATAGAGTGATAGGAAGAGTACTAGTGAAACTTGTAATTTCTAGGAAATTATTTTGGTTCACGGTCTTCCAAGAAACAAAATTCCATGGCCCTCTCAACCACCGAGGTAGAATATGTTGCTGTCGGGGTATGTTGTGCACAAATCTTTTGGATGAAACATACTCACCTTGATTATGATTTACATTATGATCATATTAAAATATTTTGTGATAATACTAGTACTATTCATATGATTAAGAATGCAAATCAAAATATTAAGACCAAGTATAAAGAGATTCGATATCACTTTCTTAGAGATTATTATGAGAAAGACGTTATTAAAATTGATTATGTTTCTACCGATTTTCAGTTGGCTGATATTTTTACAAACCACTTGATTATAATAGATTTTTTTATTTGTGGTGAATTAGATGTTTGCATGATGGATTCATGATTTCTAAGCTTAGAATTTTTTTAACTCTAAATTGGTATCTTTCAATTGGTATTGATATTTCTTTTACTTATTTCCAATTGGTATTTCTTTCAAATATCAATGTTTGTTTCAATGAGTTAACATGACTTTAAATTATTTTTCAATTGGTATCAAGACTTTCAAAATTTGCTCATTTTTGATGTATGACAAAAAAGAGAGAAGAATTGTATTGAGTTATTATTTTGTTTTAAATGTCTTAAATACATTTACCCATATTTTATGCAATAGTTAGTTAACCACTCTTTACTTTGTTGCATATTTTGTTTGTAGAAGCAGGCATGGATGGATGCATAGATATTTATGCAAATTGTTCTAATTTATTAAACTTTCCATATATGCATGCATGTAACTTGATTATATTGACAAAATCTTTTACTCATATTGAATTTGATTTCAAATAAGCATAATTTGAGGAGAAACTTTTCAAGCTCTTCACATTATTTTTGATAAATAACTTACATGCTTTGTCATCAAAAAGGGAGGGATTGTTGGCCCAAGGTTACAATCACACCGGTTTCTTATTTGAAGATTAGAAAACTCATGTAGTCATGAGGTATTAATCAAGTTCAAGTGTGTTTAAGTTTTTTAGGGTTCAAAAGATTTAGATTTTATTCTTCTTCAAAAGGAAGGTGTTGAAATGCTCAATTTGACTCAAGTCTGGGATTCAAGCTCGAACGATCAACGCATGAATTTTGGAGAAGCCCACTTGAAAGAAACTAGAGGACTTGAAGAACCTATGTAAGAACTTAGAAAGTTTAAGTGTAGGTGTTGAATTAATGCTCAAGAATACACACACATAAAAGATTTCAATGTTTAGTTTTTGATTTTGGTGTTTAAACATATTTCTCAAAAATGTTTATTGATACATGCTCAATATTTTCTAAATTTTTTTAACCACTTATATACATGCATCTCATAGTCTATATGTTACCAAAACTAATTTTAAACATATATAATTTATTTAAAAAATGAGTTCTATTTCAAAAACATAATTTATAATAGTTTTTGGGGCAGGTCGGTTGATCGACTAGTTGACCGCCCTATGTGCAAAGGAATTGCACAGTGCTCGGTCGATTGTTTATGCACAAACTGTTTGTTCACGTTTGCCGATCGACCGACCGGTCGACCGGCAAACCTTTCCGCTCCCTGTTTCTGGTTTCGGTCGACTTGGCAGTCGATCTACTGAAGAGTTTTAAAAACCTTTAGTTACTACTGGAGGCTCGGTCGACCGGACGGTCGACCGATAGGAATTGGCTAGTTTTCAACTGGCCTTCCGGTCTACCGGTTAGTCAACCGATAACTTATCTCTGCTATGAAAACGACTAGTTTTCAAATCTGATTCATCTTTGACTTTTCTCTAATGGGTATTTTTGCAGTTTTTGGGTCTAATCACCCACCTCATATCCTAATTTAGACCTCCAATGACTTTTTCCTATTGCTGATATATATATGATTCATTTGTAAAGGATTATTAACAAGTTTATTGAAAAAATCAAATTTTATTCAAAGAGAAAATTTTGAAAAATTTCTAGTTTCTAGTTTTAAGAGCTCTCAATTTCAAATCAATTTTTACAAGTTTTAAGCTCTCAAATTCATTTTTTTTTAAATTGAATTGTCTCTCACATAAACTTTTTGATCTTCATTTCTCTGTTCTATAATTTAGAAAGTTGTAAAGAGAGAGTTTGCGATCTTTGTGGTCACCAAGAGCTTATAAAATTCAGTGGCTTGATTCTAACTTTTGTATAGAAGATTGAAAATTGGAGTTGTAACTTCAGGTCTTGTGTAGACCATTGTAGTTCCTTTGTGGAGATGCCATATGGATAGTGAAAATTCTTCACGCGGTGAAGGCATGGATGTAGAGCGAGTTGCTCAGACCTCAAAACAATTTTTTTTTATTTATGATTGCCATTTCTCTCACTCTACTCCTTCTATATTGCTTATACTTGTATTATTGCTTTTGTACTTCACTCTACTTGCTATATATTGCTTGTATCATTCATACTTGTCGGTTTTTGTCATTCAATTAAAAAGACAATTGTGCACCTCAACTCTTAATCAAGAGGAATTTAGAGAAGTTCTAGAGCCAATCCGGCTTCACTTCTTGTTTCTGAGTTGACAATTTCGCTATTCATTTTAATTGTTACTTTTTCGTATTTGATTAGAATATCACATATTCCCTCTCCCCCTCTGGTGAACTTTTACAAGCATGCCTTGTGCACCACCTTTTTCACGCTGTAAAAAAAGAGAAGTGTCTAGCCCCAACTCCATCCCGGCCTGATTTGATGAAAGCCCATACAGACTGACTAAACCAAGAAAGAACCTTGCCTATCCTTCCTGACAATAGGACTGCATCGTGAAAACTGACTTGATGGGCCCATCGCAAAATATGACATTCTCCTAAGCATTAGGAGGGTAGCAACTGTCTCCATCCTCTCTCCTTCCTCCACCGGACGAAGAAGAAAGAAGACAATCACCACCTAAAAAAAAGGAAAAATCTTGAAAGCAAGGAGTTTTCAAGCAGCAGCACAGATCTCCCCTCAAAGTTTCGCCCTACTTGTAGATAGCAAGGGAGACCAATAGTCTACTATTCAAATTTTCAAATTCCCATGAAGATGTGAGAGAGAGAGAGAGAGAGAGAAATGATTTTAACCCTCCAATCATCAGCAACCACTTGATCAGTAGCCTAAACATGTCACCATGGTTCTAATCCGAACCTCACACTCGATTTGCGGCACTAAACTCGAGCAGCCATCTAATCAAAAGCTTACACGTGTTCTTAAGGACCAGATCTGAGTTATCGCGCTTGATCATCGCCCTAGCCTTGAGCGCTGCGCCCCTTCAAAATGTGACTATTATCTGAGCATTGCAACATCTGATGGGAGACACATTTAAAGCTTTACCAGCCTGTAGAGACACGCCACAAAAAAACAAAGTTGAAGCGACACACTCATCCTAAATTCAAGCTCAAGAAGTCTGCTCCCCTTCTTTTCTCTTGGACTCCCCAGGAGCACACAACTCCCGGGGCCGTTTCCCGACCTCATGCAAAATAGAGAAGCAGAGGGGCATCTATAGTGGCCAGTTTCTGACCCCTCGAGATCACGACACGTGTCCATCCAATCCATGGGCGGATGCGTGACATGTAGCCCTCTACAGAACCTTTGAAGGAGAGTTTCAGTCCCATTCAAGCTCTGAGCAGTTCAAGTAGTTGGAAGATTAGAGATAGGGCCGGTTGCAAGGACCTCTTTCTTCAAGCCTAGTCTACATTTGACCTAGCAGAGTGGATTAATCATATTTACAACTGACGAAGAACCCTGGATACAGAAGAACATGTGCGTTGTCAATTCAAATGAGGATGTTTAGCTCCAACCGCCTCCAAGATAAGCAGTTGAGATAGAATAGATAATCAAGTACAACTGGACTCTGTAATCTTATCTACAAAAAATACCCACATGTATAAATAGTAGACCCCTTCTAACGAAAAGAGAGAGGATCAACAAAACTCAGAAGCCCTAGCGCATGAGATAGGGAGATCACCATTATAATTTTCCTTGAATTATAATGGAATCCTCTCTCTATCCGTGATTTTTCCCTTTAGAGTTTCCACATAAATCTTTGTGTTTTGGTTTGATCTGAGATTCGTCTATCAATCTCCCTAATTTTGGTGCGCGGATAACTCTCCCGGAAATTACCCACTTCGATAACTAATTACAATTTATTACTCTATAAATATTAGCTAAATAGACTTTTATTGAACTCTTGGAGTTTAGAGACTTAACTACGTTAAGAAAAGTTAACTATAAAGCTAAACGTGTTTATGTTAGTTATTATCCAGTAAGAATAAAAACTTAATTCTGATAACTCTTGCTTACATTTTCAGATTAATAACAGTGGTGTAACACTGATCCACATGGAGCTTAGGTCTAAGCCAATTTCTTGTTGAGATGTTGGAAAAACTTCAAATACTTCAAATAAACATTTTTTGTTTTTTATTCTGGTTTGAGTTTTGGTATCATATGCAAGACTACCAAACCCCACTTTATTTCGTACATACATATTTTTAATCCCAGTCCCACTTGTAAGACAAGCAGTTATCAGTCAGCATAATTATGCTGCGTACATTATTTTCTTATTTGGACTTCAAATTACTTTTAGGTTTGAGGTAGTGGAGAAAGAGATTAACTTGTATGCCGACCTTCCACCAATCTTAGTTTATCAGGAAACTTTGCCTCTGTGTTTTTTTTGCTGTTCTTTGTTTAAAGACATATTCTGTCAAAATCTCGTGCTCCTCCCTTCTTTTACCTTTTTCGCCATTCTGCGAAGAATATGTCCTTAAATTAAGATTGTTCTCTTGTCAATTTCACGAAACCAAATAACATCTGCTTCTTTGTTTCATTGGTTAATAATAGTTCAAGCCATGGTGAAGTCAAAAAGATACAAATTGAGACATTAACAATGAGCTCAAGTTACAATCAAAGTTGTCCACTGTAAAGTGTAAACACGAGGGGAGAAAAATCACGCCCAAAGACCTCCATTAGGTGATGTGTCACATTTCAGTAATACTTCTAATATCAATTAATAGTACAACTGCTACATTGTCTTTATGCACGTGTGAGAGATTCAGGCCTCCATTAAAATGATTTAGGCATTAATGTTTTTTGAACCATGAAAGTCAATATGTGCACCATTTCTTGATTTGTATGCGTCATTCTTGCGCACAACGTGACCATGCATATCAAGTGTGTATAATAAATGTGTTGTGAGAACTGAGGATAATACTTTTATATGTGTTTGTCTTTTGGTGAATGACACCAAATTACGGTCTCTGTTATTACATCAAAATTGTATAGTCGTGACGAGGAGAATAGAGTAATTGACCTGGTGGCGTTGTTGATTCAAATGTCACACCAACAATGACAAATATTCTTAGCAATAAGGCGTGTTGAAATAACCGCACATTTCAATCCAAAAGAATATGAAAGGGAAAAAGATTTGTTGACTGTTTAGGTTGATAATTTGCAATTACTAGCTAACAAAACCAGCTCATGAAGCGTGAGCCATCCTAAAAGAAGATTTCATTTTCACCGCGAAGAGAAGAAAAGATGAATTTTGTTTGGAGAAGAGAAATTGTCCAACTTGTCACCTCCATAAGGACTGTTAAACTTTAGTTTTGCAAGTCATCAGAGCAGGAAAAAGGAAAAGGAAAAAAAAAAAAATAAAACCAGCTTTCGCTAGGTGTATCATTTACCATGAAAAGGGGAAAAAAGAAACACATCGCTATATATTGATACTTTGTTTACCAAGATAATTATGGTGGAAGCCACAATATTGTGCTTGCATATCTTTTTTTGGCCAAGTCAAGTACAAGCCAATTGGATGCCTATATGTTTTTGAATATAGAAATTCGGATAATTATATAATTTATATTAATTATTTATGCGTTGCTTTGCTTAAGCATAACTTGTTGGAAAAACAAAAATAAATGAAAATAAATAGATATAGTTTACTACACAAATGATGAAATTCAAATGAGATCTTAAGTTCCGATATCATATTAGAAGATCATTTAATATGGGCAAAAGCTTAATCAAATGAGTTATAAGTTGTGAGTTAATATGTACATTAAGGAAACCAAACTTTATTTTTGATATTTACTTCAAAAGCAGATTTTTGGGCAGAACACAAAGAAAGTGACAAAAGAGTAGAAAGTATTTGATCAAAAAAGACTTAACTATAACTATAGGTTAGGGCAAGACTTGAAGTGGCACTAGTTATTAATCATAAGAATGTCTAAATTCTTCAAAACTATTATGAACTATTATGGTTTTGCATAAAACTACCTTCAACGTTTTTCTTTCTTGAAACTATCACGAACTTTGTCTCTTATTGAAAACTCCTCAACATCGTTAACTGCAAAAATAAAAAGTTCAAAAATGTCGTTCTTTTAAAAAATAAATTTATCGTTTTTAAATTAATTTTTTTGCAAAAAATTTTCATAATTTCATGTCAGATAAAATAACTACAAGGGTTTGTTTACCAAAATAAATAATCTTCTTCTCCAAATTTTGATTTTTTTTGTAATATTTTAAATATTTTCTTAATCAAAACTTATATATATATATACTCGTGCGCACGCGAGCATTTAATTCATGCAAGGGTACTTTTCATAAAAATGTCACATTAATGCAGACAAGGAAGCGAACAATGCCAATTAGATCAAGTACTACGCCAATGAACCCTGCAAGATAATTTCAGGTAGGAAAAGCACTCAAATTTATGAGCAAAGCACTCGAATCTTTGAGCAAAGAGTAACCAACTTGAATCCACGAGCAACTGAAAGAGAAAAAACTGAATTTAATTGATAACCAAAGTTGTATATTAAAAATAAAGATAAAATGATCTTATATAAGAAAATAAAAAAAGATACTATTCTAACTAGGAAACCTAATTAAATTAAAAAATTAAAACCAATCGGAATTTAAATCAGACTGAAAAACAAAACCCTACTCAGACTCAAATATGCTAACACACAGCAGGTCCGTTGATAGCTCCTTCATGCCTGTTGACAAATTGCATAAGCCAAACTTTCGGAAAAATGTTTCTGAAGTCAGTCTGTTGATAGAGATTGCAGCCTGTCAATAGCTACAGTTTTAGGCTATCGACAGTGGTTATGGCCTGTCGACAGCTGAAATTATTTTATGTTTTGCTTTCCTACAACAGTCACTCCCTCTTCAAAGAACTCATTCTCGAGTTCCAATCTGGATATAGCTGCTTGGTAGGAACACTTTTAGCTATGATTCTTCCTCTCATCAAATACACCATCGTCATATCTTCTTCTTCAAAGAATTCCTTTTGCCTCTTCTTGTCAGCTGTTATCTTGTACTTCTTATTATATTTTTCACAAAATCTACTTTCTTTTGTGTACGATGAAATCCGGTTGAACCGTGAACCATGCTGTTGTATTAACTTAGCGTAAGGCATTCCACGCTCTTGGTTTGTCTTTACAGATGTTTCGCAGCAAATTATCTAAGGTGTAGTTGAAACTTCCATCTGTCCAACAGTTTGCTAATGTGTCCTGCTACACTTCAATGATGTGTCAAATCTTTGCCATGAGGTAGTCCAAAAAGTAGCTAAGAACTGGCTATCTCGATCTGAAATAATGGAACTCGGCACACCGTGCAATCTTTCAATCTCTTGAAAGAACAACTTGATCATCCACTTATATAATCCCTCTAGAGTCGTGAAAGCTGTCTTCCATTCGTCTCTCGGCCTAATACGGTTTGATAATATCCACTCCTGAGGTTAACTTTCGAAAACATACATGATCCTCCCAATCTAAACATACCGATTTCAGATAAAACCATAACACAAAAATCAATTTGAAACAGAAAACAAGTGTTTTGGCTTCTCTCGATACTCTGCGGTAGCAATAGTGGCTATGCGGATCGTATCCATAGGGAGGGAAACGATAGAAGCTTTCTTGGCTCAGTTTTAATACAAATACGAAATCTTCTTTGTTTGGAAAGCAAGGAAGAAAGACAGAAGAATCAAACCAGAGTGGATGTTAATTGAGTTGAAAAAAGTTAACGATGATAAAAGAAAACTAAAGTTTTGAAAATAATTGAAAACACAAGAAAATGAAGAAGAAGAGTTTCTAAAGAAAAGAAAACCTAAAAGAGCCAAGTAGAAATGATTGAAACAAAAGGGAAGAACTAAGATTTGAAAGGTGGTTTTTAAGTAGAAATTAATCAGAGAAAAATCACAGCCCACTAATCATTTAATCACCATTAACTTACTAACCTCGTTAAAGATATGTCTCACTTTGTATCATTGATAAGAGATCAGCCTTGGGATTAGCAAGAGCATCAAGTAAAACACATGAGATAGTGATTAGAACTCCCAACTTGAACCAACACTATGTCAAATTTGAGCAATAATCTATCAAGCTATAACAAGAATAGAATAAGAATAAATTATGACAAGTGTTAGATTAGCAAGCAAAATGTTAGCACTCATTCTCATGTGCCTTCAAGAACACTTACAAGATTGCAAGGCTTAAATTAAGGCATACAAATGAATCAAGTGGTTCACAATGTCAAACAAGAGTTAGTGGTTAGTGGTGTTAGAGATTAGTGAGCCATGAAGGAAAGTCTGTTCACCATATTTAGATCAAAGCAATCAAAAGAGCAAGTAAGTAGAAGATGCATAATGAAGTAAGCAATTAGCCCAAGAGAAGATAAAAGAAAAGATAAAAATCTTGTATTCAATTGTCACTCTCAAATATAGTATCGCTCTCTTTTCTCACAAACTCTCTCTCTCTGTGGATCTAGACTAAGAAAAACTAATACAAAAGAAAATTCGGAAGAAAAAGAAATACACAACTCTAAATCCCTAGAAATCCTAGCCATTGTTTTTTATTTCTACTCTCTGTGTGGTCTCTCAGTCCCTTGGTACTAAATTTATAGGCAGCAGTGACTTGAGCCCCAAGAAACGAAACCAAAAATCAAGATAATTAACCTTGACACGTAGATCTACGGCTTTTGCAGCCTTTGTGTGGTACGACCTGGCCTTTTGCTTTGAATTTTTGGCAGAATAAAAAATCTTAATGCAATTTGTGTGCCAAATAAGCTCAGACATTTGAAGCAATCATATTTAGAGATTGAAAGGAAATCTAATTAAATCCGTGATTGGAAATCAATTATTCTCCAAGTAAAAAAGAAAAGTATATTCTCAGCATATTCAGAGTTTAAATCCAAATTCTGAGAATATACCCTTTGATTACATGGTAAGATAGAGTCATAAAAGGAAAATCAAAAAATTTAACAATTCAATCAAAATTCGGATTCAGACTGAGCATCTTTTAATAATTTGATCATAATTTTTGTTATAGAAATGCAAATATGATGATTCATGATGCTCCAGAAAGAAAATGTAAAGGGCTATAATTCTTTTGTTGACTACTATTTTCATTTCAGTCATTTGATGAGTCATATTCAGCAATCAGTATGACAGCTAGCTGCAGCCTAACTCAATTAAATTTCTAATCAAGAGAAGAAAAGGATATTCTCAGCATATTCACAGTTCAACTTCAAAATTTTGAGAATATATCTTTTGATGAGTCGACATTTTGATGAGTCACAACCCCAGGCTTCCTCTTATAAATACCCCAGCAGAGGCACGATCAGAGAAACATCTCAGAATACTTCCAGAGACCAAAATTAGGGTTTAGATTAGTTTAGTTTTCATTTTATTTTTTATTTTTTTCTGTAATCAAGATTGGAGAAAAGATTCATATGTCTAAGAGAGAGAATGGATTCAAGAGTGACAATTGATGTAAGTTCCTCCTTTTTCTTATTGTTTTCTATTTAATCGAAAGTTATTTTTATTTCATATCTTGTGTTATTTTCTTTGTGTTTAATTCTTCTACAACAATTTCTTCTCTCTCGATGTTTCAATTCAAGTGAATCTAATAGCTCATAATGACCTTGCCTTTATGAGTGCCATTGATAGTTCATGACGATAAAGTTGCTTTCATAGTCTTCTTATTGCATGCTTGCCGTTTGAGTTTTGATGATCTAATGTTGACAGAACCGACTACAATCTTATGAGTTGTGCTTTGGTCACCTCCAACTCAAGGTAAACTATCGCTAACGATTGATGGTTAGACAATCGACTGAAGAGGCCAGTTCTCTTTTGGAATACTTAGCACAAATTTCTTTTCTTTTTAATTTCTTCCAAAAGAGAACCAAAATACAAATACTCATCCTTTCTATACCTTTTTTCTACTAACTTTAAATTAGGACTGTTTTCTTTTCTTTTTCAAAACAAAGACAAATACTTAATCAATTTAGTAAACGTACCGAAAAGCTTCCATCGCATTCCTCCATGTGAGTTCGACCCGCTTAGCCACTTGCTATCGCTGATAAATTGTAAAAAGTTAGATATTTTTTTTTACTTTCAGATAACATCATTCTAAACTTTAACTTTTTCGTCAATCGCACACCTCCATACCTATTTATTGCTCGTCCCCAAGCAAAACAAAAAGAGAAAAGAACCAATTAGTCACTTTCATAGGACACGCGACTGCAGTCAGCATGTGCAAGAAGCCGTTAAACCTCTAGATTACCCCTAGAGGAGGAGTTTATTCTCCAGAGAATTATCAGTAAATTACACCAACAAAATCCAAAAAAAGAAACCAGTTTGTATTTTCGAAAACTCATTTTAAGAAAGAGAGAAAAAAATCTTTGAAAAATTCTTACAAAATTTAAATGATAAAAAAGTAATACGTTTACCAAACTTATTTATTTCTAAACTTAGTCTCTATTCAAGAATTTGTAATTCTTAAAGCTAAGGAATCAAATGGTACTTTTCACTCAATCTCTTATCTTTCTACAGATTAATACAATTTTGTGACTGTGAATTTTCTTGGAATTCTTCAACTTCAACTCTTATGCTTTTATTTATCTAACTGTGTACAAGTTATCCTTAGTTTTATTAGGCTTCCTAATTTACCTATGCAACGAGCCTTTATCCAGTGACTCTCAGACTAGATGGTTTTACCGGGTGAGAAAATACCTTTCAGGCTTAAGGACTCAATTAAATAAGGCCACAGATCTAAGGGTGTTTGTTTTAGTTAATCGGTTTTAAGCTTGAATAATTATGGTTCATGAGACAAATTACCAAGCTTAATTAGTGATTATTTATGGCATTTTCAAGTTTTTGTTTTGAATCCCAAATGTGTAAGTGTGTGTAAAATGCATATTTCACTAAGGCAAAAGTCAAGACCAAATTATTTTTCAATTTTCTTTCTTAACTTAAAAATCAAATAAGTCATCTTATTTTGACTAAAATTAAGAAATCATAATTATAGTTCCTCTAATTCCTAAGATCAACTTATTTTTCACAAAAATAATCTAAATTTTCTCTCTCATTTCAATTTTTTAAAAGAAAAGATTGAATAAATCCTAATAAAAACCCTATAGAGAAAATGCAAAGCAAGTGCAAAAATCCTATATTAGTGTTATTTTATACCTATCTCAAGAATATAGAATTTCAGAACTACAAGAATAAAATGTGCAAGTTCTCAATACTACCGCGATAGCAAGTGGCAATGCGGGTCGAGATCCACAAGGAGGGACTAGCGATGGAAGCTTTTTAGTAAGTTATCTTTTATGCTACAAAGAATGGTTAAAATTTTTCTTTTAGATCTTAAAAAGAAAAGAGAAAAAAATGGAGTTACAGTTAAGTAAGGAAGAAAGTGGTAGATTGAGAAGGTGGAGAAAATAGAAATAGATATGTACAAAGAAATTGAAAAAGAGTGAAAAAGATTTGAAAGATTGTGGTGTTAATGATTTATACTAAAAAATTAAAAGAAAGAAAACTAAAATCTAAAATAGTTACTTACCTCTTCGGCGCCTGCTTACCTTTGACCCGTATCGACGATGTACCTTTGCTTGAAGGCGAGCGAAGTATGACAAATAGGATCTTGGCCATTCCCGTATTACACTATGAATTGAAAGGGCAAGCTTCACTACCATAGAAATGGATATGCATCACCATAAGCCATCAACGACACTTGCAAGGGCAAGGCAACTTCGAGGCTATCGGTTTCATTTGGATCCACAAACACAGAAGAGGGAAGTAAACGAAAACAAGAGTAAAGAGGAAGAAGAAACTTCGATTTGATTCAAATAACAATGGAAGAAAAGATCACTTACACCGGTGTCACCTTCAGCACAAGCTTGCTCTCATTTCTCCATTAAAGTATCCTCTCCTCTCAGTTACATAAAGAAAATAAAAATTACATGAAAGAAAATAAAAAATCCTAAGTTACAAACTATAAATTAGCATAAATTCTACTCTCTACTTGGTCGTTCCACTTTGCCTTTGAGATTGCAGGTATTTATAGGAGAAATGCAGAGGTTAGAGGAGTATAAAGATAGGAGAAGCTGAAAATTTCTGAATTTGAATCCTCCCCTTATCTCAGAACTTGATTTGATGTGGATATTCAGTTTTGATCTGCAGCTTATTGACATGTTGATTGCTAAATATAACTTATCAAATGATAGAATTTGAAATAGTGATCAACTTAAGAGTTGTAGCCCTTTACGTCGTCTTTCTGGATCATCTTGAATCATTGGATTATAATTTTGATAGCGAAAGTTATGATTCAAATACTAAAATATATCCAGTCAAAATCTGAGTCAAATTTGCTTCATCTCATCCGTTGATCTTCTCTCTATCCATTTATTCCTTTAGATTTAGACTCTGTATTTGATGTTATCCTTGATTGATCTTTAGATTTAACCACTTGATTTACCAAATTTTGAATTTAATCAATTGAATTTGCGATCATCCTCCTCTAACCAAATAGATCTAGTTAAATATGAATTTAACTGATATTTATTTGATTTTATCCTCTTTCTTCCCACGATTATCTTTTGCAAAATAGACATTTAAGATAAGGAATTTAGCAGATTTATTATATGATAAATGTGGAAATGTAATAAAGAATAACGCAATAACTGAGTGCAATCACGCCCCCACACCTACTTTTACTCGTCCTCGAGCAAAACAACAAAACTAAATCAAAGATTATTAAACCACTTTCACAGATTGCGCGATTGCACTGAGCATATGCAACAAGCCGTTAAACCTCTAGGTTTTCCCTAGAGGATGAGTTTTGTCTCGTGAGGGTTTTCAGTGGATTACACCCACAAAATTCATAAAGAAAGAGAAACAAAGTATCAGTATTTTAAAAACACATTTTAAAAGAGAAAAATATTTGAAGTATAATTATAAGAATTAAGTAATCTATAAGTTATAGGAACTGAACTTTTCAATCCTAAACATTGTCTTTATTCAAAAACTTGTTATCGATCAAGTAAGGAGTCAAACTGTATTTTTCATCCAGTCTATTACTTTACACTAAGTCATATGCACCTTCGTGATCGTGAAATTTTGACTAAAGATTCTTTCACTCTAATTTTTATGCCTTATTTATATTTTTTTTGGTGGTATTTATTCCTCAATTCTATTCAGTTTTCTAATTTGCCCATGTAACGAGTCCTTAGTCGGTGACACCCAAACCGGACAGTCTTAGGGCACCAGCTGAGAAAACATCCCTAAGGACTTAAACACTCGAGCAGACAAGGCCACGAAACCAAGAATTTTTATTTATAAAATATACCCCTTTTAGGCGTGAAAACTTATGCTTCATGAGGACAAATACCTAGCTTAATCAGAGGATTTATATATTTTTTTTCAAATTTATCTAATTATCTTTTGCATAAATACCAAGGCTTTCTTAGGCCAAAGCACCTAGCTAATCAATAATTAGATTTGTTTATTTTTCATAGATATATATATTTTTTTCTTTTTTTTATAAGGTATAAGAATCTTTATTTTTGAACCCTAAGTGTGTAAGTGTATAAGTGTGCATATTTCTTCAAGGTAAAGATCGAGACTAAAGTACTTTCACAATTTTCTTCCTAACCTTAGAAATTAAACAAATAATCTTATTTTGACTAAGTATAAGATATCCTAATTATAATTCTCCTATACTTTAAAATTGACTTAATTTCTTACAAAAAAATATGTCAAAATATTGTTTCTATTTTCAAAAAGTTTTTAAAAGTAAAGAAATTTAATAATTTTTTAAATAATAAAAAGAAAACCTAAGTTATGTTAGAACCCTCAAAATTTGATTCAGCTTGAACCTGCACACAAAAATACAGAATTTTAGAATATTTATAACAATAGTGCAAGGTATTCAATTCTACCGCTATAGCAAGTGGCTATGCGGGTTGTGATCCACAAGGCGGGACTAGCGGCGGAAGCTTCTTTAGTAAGTTCTCTTTTATGCTACAATTAATGGTTAAACTTCTTCTTTAACTTCTTAAAAGAAAAGAGAAAAAATGGAGTTACAGTTATGTAAGGAAGACAGTGTAGATTGAGAAGGTGGAGAAAATAGAAATGGATATGTACAAAGAAATTGAAAAAGAGTGAAAAAAATTTGAAAGATTGTGGTGTTGGTGATTTAAACTAAAAAATTAAAAGAAAGAAAATTAAAACCTAAAAAAGTTACTTACCTCTTCGGCGCATGCTTACCTTTGACCCGTATCGACTATGTACCTTTGCTTGAAGGCGAGCGAAGTATGACAAATAGGATCTTAGCCATTCAAGTATTACACTATGAATTGAAGGGGCAAGCTACACTACCATAGAAATAGATATCCATCACCATAAGTCATCAATGACACTTGCAAGACCAAGGCAACTTCGAGGCTATCGGTTTCATTTGGATCCACAAACACCGAAGGGGAAGAAAATGAAAACAAGAGTAAAGAAGAAGAAGAAACTTCGATTCGAATCAAATAACAATGGAAGAAATGATCACTTACACCGGTGTTATCTTCAGTACAAGCTTGATCTCAATCCTCCATGAAATTATCCTCTCCTCTCAGTTACATAAAGAAAATAAAAATTACATGAAAGAAAATAAAAAAATCTAATTTACAAACTACAAATTAGCCTAATTCTACTCTCTGCTTGGTCGTTCCACTTTGCCTTTGAGATTGCATGTATTTATAGGAGAAATGCAGAGGTTAGAGAAGCATGAAGATAGGAAAAGTTAGATATTTCTGAATTTGAATCCTCCCCTTATCTCCAAACTTGATTTGATGTGGATATTCAGTTCTGATCTACAGCTTATTGGCGTGTTGATTGCTAAATATAACTTAACAAATGATCGGATTGAAAATGGTGATCAACTTAAGAGTTGTAACCCTTTATGTCTTCTTTCTGGCTCATCTTGAATCATTAGACTTGAATTTTGGTAGCAAAAGTTATGATTCAAATATTAAAATGTATCCAGTCAAAATCAGAGTCAAATTTGCTTCATCTCATCCGTTGATCTTCTCTCTATCCATTTATCCCTTTAGATTTGGACTCTGTATTTGATATTATCCTCGGTTGATCTTTAAAGTTAACCACTTGATTCACCAAAAACTGAATTTAACCAATTGAATTTGGGATCATCCTCCTCTAACCAAATAGATCTAGTTAAATCTGAATTTAACTGATATTTATTTGATTTTATCCTCTTTCTCCCCATAATTTTCTTTTCCAAAATAGACATTTAAGACAAAGAATTTATCAGACTTATTATATGATAAATATGAAAATATAATAAAGAATAATGCAATAAATGTGTGCAATCACACCCCCACACCTATCTTTTGCTCTTCCTCGAGCAAAACAACAAAAATAAATCAAAAATTATTAGACCACTTTCGCAGGTTACGCGATTGCACAGAGCATGTGCAACAAGTCATTAAACCTCTAGGTTTTTCCTATAGGATGAGTTTTGTCTCGTAAGGGTTTTCAATGGATTACACCCACAAAAATCTATAAAGAAAGGAAACAAAGTATTAGTATTTTGAAAACACGTTTTGAAAGAGAAAAATATTTGAAGTATAATTGTAAGAATTAAGTAATCTATAAGTTATAGGAAAATTGAACTTTTCATTTCTAAACTTAGTCTTTATTCAAAAACTTGTTATCAATCAAGACAAGGAGTCAAACGGTATTTTTCATCTAGTCTATTACTTTACACTAAGTCATATGCACCTTCGTGATCAAGAAATTTTGACTAAGGGTTCTTTCACTCTAATTTCTATGCCTTATTTATATTTATTTTTGGTGGTATTTATTTCTTTTATTAGGCTTTCTAATCTGCCCATGTAACGAGTCTTTAATTGGTGACACCCAAACCGGGTAGTCTTAGGGCACCAGGTGAGAAAACACCCCTAAGGACTTAAACACTCGAGCAGACAAGGCCGCGAAACTAAGAATTTTTATTTATAAAATATACCCCTTTTAGGCGTGAATATTTATGCTTCATGAGGCTCAAATACCCAGCTTAATTAGAGAATTTATATAATTTTTTCAAATTTATCTAATTATCTTTTGCATAAATACCAAAACTTTCTTAGGCCAAAGAGCCTAGCTAATCAATAATTAGATTTGTTTATTTTTCATACATATACATATATTTTTTTTTCTTTTTTTAATAAAGCATATGAAACTTTGTTTTTGAACTCTAAGTGTGTAAGTGTAATAAGGTGTGCATATTTCTTCAAGGTAAAGATCAAGACTAAATTACTTTCACAAATTTTCTTTCTAACCTTAGAAATCAAACAAATAATCTTATTTTGTCCAAGTATAAGAAATCCTAATTATGATTCTCCTATACCTTAAAATTGACTTAATTCTTACAAAAAAAATGTCAAAATATTGTTTCTATTTTCAAAAAGTTTTAAAAGTAAAGAAATTGTTAATAATTTTTTTTGAATAATAAAAAGAAAAGCTAAGTTATGTTAGAACCCTCCCCCTTACCTATCTCATGCATTATCCTCAATGTATGAATTAATGTATAGATGCATGAAAAAGAAGGGAAAGGAAAATATTACCTTAAGGTGGTGGTTTCGGTGGTGGTCTAATTGGGTCAAACGTTACTCCCGAATCAAGATAATATGGGGTTCATGGAATCCACCTTTATTGACCTCTTTTCTATTTACATATTTAGATTCCCCAATATGAATAGGATCATGAAAGATCCTATCGTGAAACTTACTCCCTTGACATGATCAGTCCTGAAAAATCATCACAGAGTCACATGGTCTATACCTATGTCCAACAAAAGAATGTGACTTGGTGGAATGGTTGACTTGGACTCAAGAATGATAGGTTCAGGAACCAATACTAACTCGGAAAAATCAACTTTGGGTTCGAGATTAGTTTTGGTTCAAGCATTGAGTCCAAGTCCTAGAATTAATATTCACATTCTTTTCAAATTAATAGAATGTGACTATCCAAATTTGGTGACGCAATTTCTAAATCTATGGGTACGGGAATAAATGTTGGCTCAGAAAATTTATTCAAATTGGGTATGAATACCGGAGTCAACCCAAATTCAAAGATGGAAACTAAATCACAAAGTTGGGGATCGGGTTCACATTCATGATCAAGTTCAATCTCATTAAAATGAAAACTTGCTAATTCGTCAATGCGTTGATATTGGTCAAGTTCAGAGCTTTGTGGTGTAACTAAATCTTGGACAAAGTCTTCAAGATACCATGATTCTTGATTTTCATCAATATAGCTAGAAGTGTTGGGAATAGTCAAAGATTGAATAGGGAGAGTTTCCTTATTCCTACGTATGTTCTCTATTCTACTAATTCTTTCTTCTATTATATCGAGTAGATCATTTTGATATTGAATCATGGTTTTCATACACTTTTCTAAGTTGGCATGTTCTCCTTGAAAAATAGAGTAAGAATCTATAGCCTGAAAATTTTGACAGGATTTTGAGTCTTCTAATATTTTAATTCATCGCTCAAGCTCATCTAAGGCTTCTATCCTTTTTTCCCAGTCAATTGATTCTTCTAATTGTTGTTTGGGAGAAGGAGTATATGAAGGTGGATGTTGGTAGGATAGTTGATAATATGATTCGGGAGAGTTGTATACCCATTGACTCTGTGAAGAGCAATGATGATTATTCCAGTCATGTTCATAGTATTGGTACTGGGGCATGTAATGATTCGGATAAGACCAATCCGGTACACTAGGTTGGTTAAAGTTATGATATGCCGGGTTGGTAATATCTGAATAGAGGTCGGGGTGTAACATGGATTACCATTAAACTTAGAAAATTGTTGTTATAAGCCATATCACACAAGAAATGTCAAACAGAAACAAAGAAAAACAAACCAATTAGAAAACAAATATAAACAAAAGAAAAAAAATCTAGCATAAGTTAGGGTAGACCTTAGACCTAGATGACTCCTAACTGGTTAGACTATCCACGGGGGGTATGTTGACCACAAGTTAATCGGCCAGGTAAGGGTAAGATTGGTGGGAGTTATCCGTGCTTAAAGCAACGGGCCTAATTATGCCAAACAACCAGCCTTCGGGGTTTCGCCCCTTAATCTCCAACCTTAGACACCGATTTGGTAAGAGTCAAATTCAAATCAACTTCTCCCATAGGTCAGTCTCCTATTTGAGTCTGAGATGTCCGTAAGGCCAACGTCTACTTAGTTTTAATTAGGCTTGGTTAGTGAGTGAGGAGATTATTTGTGGGCTAAGGGAGGGTAATAACTTCCCCGCCTTGTCTTGTTTATAGGACAAGCCCTTAAGATTGATTGTGCAAAGTGTGCAAAATGTAGAAAAGTAAATTCACAAGCAAATATCACCAAAGAACGTTTCCTAAACTATATGCTATGCATACGTCCCTTTTGCTCCAGCACTTTTCAACAGTAATATAAAATGTAAACGAATTAGACACGTGCCTAAATGCAAGTCTAAATCATTTTTAGCATTTAACAAATATCATTTTACTGTTGAGGTTAAAAAGTAAGTACAATGAGATAAATAAGGAAATAAATTGCTACAGAATTTTAGCTTTGCAATTCAGCCAACATGCAAAAATATAGGTTAGTAGTTCACTCAAATTGCCACTGGAATGTAGCAAATCTGAGGGTTTTTGGGCTCTGTTTCTTGAGCAGAGTCTAGGGCCACTTATATGTCCACTGCAGCAAAAATTTCTTGTTGTTAAATCTGTACACCAAGAACAAAAAAGAAAGTTAACCAAAAATGTAAATCCAAAAAGAGAATAAATTACCGTCCCTCCCCGACAACGGCGCTAAAATTTGATTAAGCTTGAACCTGCACACAAAAATACAGAATTTCAGAACTTTTATAACAATAGTGCAAGGTGCTCAATTCTACCGCTATAGCAAGTGGCTATGCGGGTCGTGATCCACAAGGAGGAACTAGCGATGGAAGCTTCTTTAGTAAGTTCTCTTTTGTGCTATAATTAATGGTTAAAATTCTTCTTTAACTTCTTAAAAGAAAAGAGAAAAAATGGAGTTACAGTTAAGTAAGGAAGAAAGTGGTAGATTGAGAAGGTGGAGAAAATAGAAATGAATATGTACGAGGAAATTGAAAAAGAGTAAAAAAGATTTAGAAGATTGTAGTGTTGGTGATTTATACTAAAAAATTAAAAGAAAGAAAACTAAAACTTAAAAAAGTTACTTACCTCTTTGGCGCTTGCTTACCTTTGACCCGTATCGACGATGTACCTTTACTTGAAGGCGAGCGAAGTGTGACAAATAGGATCTTGGCTATTCCCGTATTACACTATGAATTGAAGGGGCAAGCTATACTACCATAGAAATGGATATCCATCACCATAAGCCATCAATGACACTTGCAAGGGCAAGGCAACTTTGAGGCTATCAATTTCATTTGGATCCACAAACAAAGAAGAGGGATGTAAACGAAAACAAGAGTAAAGAAGAAGAAGAAACTTTGATTCGATTTACATAATAATGGAAGAAAAGATCACTTATACCGGTGTCACCTTCAGTACCAGCTTGCTCTCATTCCTCCATGAAAGTATCCTCTCCTCTCAGTTATATAAAGAAAATAAAAAAAACCTAAGTTACAAACTATAAATTAGCCTAAATTCTACTCTCTGCTTGGTCGTTCCCCTTTGCCTTTGAGATTGTAGGTATTTATAGGAGAAATGCCGAGGTTAGAGGAGTATGAAGATAGGAGAAGCTGGATATTTCTGAAATTGAATCTCCCCTTATCTCCAAACTTGATTTGATGTAGATATTCAGTTCTGATCTGCAGCTTGTTGGCGTGTTGATTGCTAAATATAACTTATCAAATGACAGAATTCGAAATAATGATCAACTTAAACGTTGTAGCCCTTTACGTCTTCTTTCTGGATCATCTTGAATCATTAGATTTGAATTTAGTAGCGAAAGTTATGATTCAAATACTAAAATGTATCCATTCAGAATCTGAGTCAAATTTGCTTCATCTCATCCGTTGATCTTCTCTCTATCCATTTATCCCTTTGGATTTGGACTATGTATTTGATGTTATCCTCGGTTGATTTTTAGATTAACCACTTGATTCATCAAAAACTGAATTTAACCAATTGAATTTGGGATCATCCTCCTCTAACCAAATAGATCTAGTTAAATCTGAATTTAACTAATATTTATTTGATTTTATCCTCTTTCTCCACATGATTATCTTTTGCAAAATAGACATTTAAGATAAAAAATTTAGCAGATTTATTATATGATAAATGTGAAAATATAATAAAGAATAATTAAATAAATGTGTGCAATCAATTGTCTTCAATATATGAATGAAATATGCATGCATGAAAATAGGGAGAAAGAAAGCAATATCACCGATGATGGTGACTCGGTCCTGCTGAGGCGGTTGGACCGGTCAACTATGATCGCTTAAGATGTCCCTCGATCTGATCCAACCAAGCATTTTGCTCCTCTAAGTTTCTCCAGAGTTTGACCTGCCACTTGAAGGTCTTCTTCATGCCTTTTCAAATTTCAGACATGAAGGCACAAGCGTCGGTGGGTGGCGACAGATGCCAGAACTCTGGTTCATCTTCTTCCTCCATCTATTCCTCTAATGAGGACTTTGCAGGGACATTTTCAGGGAGGATGGCAGGTGTCCAAAAAGAATGGAGGCAACTGTTATATGCCCCTGACACTCGCTCTAGTGCCACATACCATATCATACGCTGAGAACTCCTTATCTGACATAAAAATTCTGCACAGATGAGTAACAAGAACCAGCAAAGAGTAATTTGACCCACGAGTATGTTGTGAGTTAGCACTAATTTGTTGGAACATAATCGTACTCATGCAGATATTGTTCTATCGGGTTATGAGACTGTATGATCTGTAATACTGGCCTTTTAAAGTGGTGGTGTTGTCGATTCCTAAGATGTTGCGTTGGATCCAGCATCCAATGCCATGCATATTTCTAAAAGCAGTGTTGGCACACAGGCCATGGTCCATCTCCATATACCCTACACCCAATAATGACATGGATTCAACAAGTGCAAGTGGTGTATTGATTACATTTCGTATTTGCGTATTTATAGTTACATTTGCACATTTATCCTTTGATTATTCTTTATTAAACTTTACTATTTAATCCTCCTTTTATTTATGGTGTGTAGTTATTTAAGTGGAAAGATAAAGTTAAAGGAAGCTTTTACTTTATCCCTAATCCTATCTAAATTTGGATTTCAAATTAAATGAATTTGAAATAAAGAGAAAGAGAAGGATAGCAGAAGATAATCCCAATCCTAATTGGAGATAAAAGAGAAAATCAATTCAAAATTAGGTTGCTTGATCTCCATGTCAAAGATAAAGGAGGAAAATTTAAATTTAAACTCGGATTTGAAGATAACTTGTTTTCTAAGTTATATAGGAATGAGATTATTTTAAAATTCAGAGTTTAAATGAATATTCTAAGGATATATTGTCAGATGGACGGATGAAAAGAAGCCAGAGTCCAAAATGCAACCCCAGATCCCCATCTTTTGCCACGTTTTCTCAAGGAAAGCAACTGCAGATCCCCATCTTTTACCGCATTTTCTCAAGGAAAGCCGCGACAATGCGGCTATATAAGCAAATCTATAGTGGAGGTTGGGGGGTGTAAGTTGTAGTAGGACTCTACCTCATATTTCCCCTATAAATAGAAGGGTAGAGCTAGAGGGTGCAAGAGATTGGGGAAGATCAAAGTTTAGGATTTCCTTTAGTTCTTTTCCTTTCTGAATTTAAGTGCAATTTTTAGCTTTTATGTTTGAAGAAAAGTATTTGCAAAGAAAGAAGAAGAGCTCTTTTATTTGGATCATGACAATTCAAATAAAGGTTTTTTATTCTTTTCACCTCCTTCTTGTTATTTAGTTTCTTTATTCTTTAATTGTTTTATTGCTTTGTTATGTCATGCAATCATATTCATATAATATGCTTAGCTTAGATTATACCATAAGTAACTAAATCCTTTTTCATGACTTACTAATATAAGCATGACTTGCTAATATAAGCACCATGAACCTATAGTATTAAATAGATAACCAAATTTAAATTATATGCATGCTTAAATCCTATATTTATCTTGAAGACGCATGATGATAGTAATTAGGTCAACTATTTGCTAGTACTTTTTAACTTTTTTTCTTAATCTATGCTTGACAATTATCTTGATATTTTAATGTTAAATTTTAATTATTGCTATTTCAATTAGAATCTTATTATTTGTCTTATGTGCCTTACTTGAATCCTAGGGTAGATTATCATGTTTGGCGTGAAGGTAATTTCTAGTTGATATTATTTATTTATGGTGGTAGATTATTAGCAGGTTGTGATCCTTCTTTACATTGATCAAAGCCAAACTCTTTTTCAACCTAATCTTCTTCTTTAAGTTCTTCAAACAAAAGAAGAAAGTGTAAGAAAACAACAAACACTGAAACACTTCCATCGCATCTCTCCCTGAGGTTCGAGCCAAATAGCCCTCACTACATGGTTAAATTACGAAGATTGAGTGTCATCACAAATCAAATAAATACTTCCTAAACTCTCTCTGTGTTTTCTTGCAATCAAATTTTGGCATTGTTGCCGGGGAGGGAACGTTATATATTGTTTTCTAACTTAATTCTTCTCTGTTTGTGTATATAAGGACAGTTACAGGAAGTTGGCATCTACAGAGGATCCAGAATACTTCAGAGACACTACCCTAAAAGGCAGAATACCAGAGTCTTTAGAATAGCCGCGCAAACACTGCAAGAGCCAATCAAACACGACAATCGTAGTGAGTTAAGGTTTTTATTTTAACTCATCTGAACACTGTTTCTAACAATAACAGTAACTTATGGTTGAAATTTAAAAACTGAATAAACATGCATCTAGGCATTCGTCTATTTTTATTTTAAATTTTCAATTACTGTCACAGAGTGCTGGATATAGAGGTAAGTTTGCATAGAATATAGATTAGGAAAAACTTGTGGTGATTTAATTGCTTTGAGTGATACTATTCTATTGTCTTGTACACTTACACTAAATTGACTTAAGGGTCCCCTTTCAAGATAAGATGGGGAAGTCATTACCCTTTCTTGGCCCACAAACAACATCTCATTTGCACTCACAACCAAAACTTAATCTAAAATTTGAATAGACGTTGGCCTTAAGGACTTCTCAGACTCACTAGGAGATAGCTCCAAGGAGGAAGTTGTTCAAATTTGACTCTCATCAAATCAGTAACTAGGTAGGGGATTGAGAGGCAAAACCTCGAAGGTTTGTGATTTGGCTTAATTAGATTATCTTGGACTGATACCTCCCACCAATCTTACCACCTACCTGGCCGATTAACTCGTGGTTCGATTGGGCAATATACCTCCGCGGGTAATCTAAAGTTAGGAGTCGTTTACATCAAAGTCACCCTGGAATAGGCTTGGTTGATTTTGCTTTTTGGTGTGATCTTATTTGCTATTGATTGTGTGTGTCAGCTTGCTCATGAGACCCAGCTACATCTAAATTTACTAGAAACATTTCACCACCTAAACCCATCCCGAAATGGCACAAACAATATCCTTGTAGGATAGCTTCTATCCTATTAGGTCATAACTTTCATCTTGCATTTGGCTTCTCGAAGCTGACGGCAACAACTTTGAGCTAAAACTACAGTTTATAAACACTCTTCCTAAGTATCACTGGTCAGAGTCCAAAGATGCATATTTCTTCATAAAGGAATTTAAAGAGGTATATGTTACGATGAAGATACCACAATTAGGAAACGATGCCGTCAAGCTACATTTTGTCCCTTTTACCCTTAAGGACCGAGCCAAGAAATGGCTATACAGCTTCGCAGAAAACTTTGTAACATCTTGGGATGATTTCGCAAAAGTCTTCTTAAAAAAGTTCTACCCTACTCATAAGACCGCCCTTATTAGAAAAAACATAATGCAGTGCAAGTAAGAACCCAACAAACCGTCTTGAACATACTTCAAACATTTCAAAGACCTTCTTGTCCAATACCCTCATCATGGCGTAGAGAAATGGCGGCTATGCCAAGTTCTCTACGATGGTCTAGATTATAAAAACAAGTTCTCCTAAAAATCATGAGTCAAGGGAGATTCTTGAAAGTAGATGAACACGAGGGTGGAAAATATATGAAGACCTAGCGGGAAAAAAAATGGGAATCAAACCCCGAAGAGCTTAGGACTGTGAACCCTATCTTTTCAAAAAAGGTCTCATTTTGATAGAGATGTCTATAGCAAATAAGGCTAAATTTGATAGTACTACTCGAAAACTAAGGACCCAGTTCCGGTAAACCAAGTCAGCTCAACACAGTCCCCAACTACAGGCTGTACTTTGTTGGCCCAAAGGTTTCTTGCCCTAGTTTTGATGAAGCTAATCCTATGAAGTTATTTAATCTAACATTTGTATGTATATAAGAGTCAGTGAAAAGACTGATTTCATGATAAGGTTTAGATTCAACAAAAAGACTCACAAGTTTATGAAGCACTCAAGATGATTTTCCCAGAGCTAAAACTATCCATATTGAAGTTGAAAATCACTCCAAAGAGACAAGCTCAAAGGGACTACTTTTAGGCAATGAAAAGAATCTTTCTTTATATTCTTTTTGTAAAGAATTTAGTTTATCAAAACTAAGAAGTGGTATAGTCATCAGTTCACGAGATTTACACTCACGCACATCCAAAAACAATGTTCAGATTTTTGCTTTACAAATGATAGAATTGATTTCAAAAGTTCACAAAATGATTTTTGTTTTGAAATTATTTCATGTTTTATTAAAGAAATTCTATATGTTACTAAAACATGTATCCTATCTTAGATTATGTGTTTGATAGTTGGTATCATAGTTTTGGACTTTACAGAAATCCCATGAAATATATTGCATACATTTGGATTGAAAAATACATCACTTTCAATAAAACAGATTTTATATTTTTTAAAAACTGTACTTTTGGCCTTGAGCCGGCCGATCGGGCAGTCGACCGTGTATAGAAATTCTTTGTAAACATCGGTTGACCGGGCGGTCGGCTGACTATATGCACTTTGCTCTCGGTTGGGATCAGTCGACCGGCCGGTCGACCGATGATCCCCAACGATAAAAAAGTATAACAGTCAGTCTTTGCCTATAACGGCTATATTTTTAAGAATTTGTTTAATGACTAATAAAAAATGGCTATATTTAGTTTCTCTCTGTATTTTTAATTATCTATATAAAGAAACCCTTTTGACCATTAGTCATAACTAAGAACAATGAAGAAAAATATTTTGAATCAATAGAAAACACTTTCATTCATTTAGATTAAAATTTCCAAAGAGAAAAATTTCAAAAGAGATAGTTCTTTGATCGGGGGAAAACTGTGCATAAAAATGTATCATTTTAATATCACTAATTAAAGTGTGCATGCTTTGACTTCCTTGATACTTCCGTTATAGCATAGAGGCCAGGTCGAATCCACAGGGACAGGACGCGATAGAAGCTTTACCAGTCGATTCACGTCTGTGTTAAGTATCCTTCAAAGTTTTATAGAATCAAAAGAAAACAAAACCAAAATGAAAAAAGAAGAATACGGTGAAAACAAAGAAGTGGGAATCATAGAAGTGAATTTGTGTTTTTGGTTTTTTTAAAATAAATAGAAAGAAAAGATAAAAAGAGATACAATAAACCTTATGGCTACTAACTACTAATGACTTCACTAAAATGCTAACCTCTTAGTGATAGTTGCCTCACATGTATCATTGACCATCACTAGTCCTTGGTTCAAGAGCTTTACAAAGCATAGCTCATAAGATCACTTTCACATCCAAACTCAACAAACAAGTACAAGCTACACTTATACCATCAAAACTAACTAGAGAAAGTATGGAATAAAGTAATGGTAACTTGCTAGAGAGTTGATGTTATGGTGTTATAATTCATCATCATGAGCTAACAATGGCTCTTGCAAGAGCAGGGCCAAGTAGAGGCTATTAGATTTATATTGATTATCAAGTAAGAAGTTAGCATAGTTAGTAGTTAGTAGTTAGTTGCTGATTGGCAAAAAGCAAGCAAAAGGATAAGTAAAAAGATTGTGGGTCGATGTTACTGCTTTTGCGATTCTTCCGTAGTAACAAGTGGCTATATAGGTCGTATCCACAAGGAGGGAGAGCGATGGAAGCTTGATGCGGCTTCTTTGTTCAAGAAAAGAGAATGATCCTTGTTTCAAATAAAGAATTGAAAAATGAAAACAAGTTTGCTTTAAGAATTGTTTGAGAATGATTTAGTGGCTTGTAAAGTTAAATTTTCTTAATGGTAAAAACGCATGGCTAACTTTCTACTAATTGCTCTCACTAGTCCCTAACTTCTTTTAGATGTAGCGTCACGATGGATTATAAGCAAGCATAACCCTTATGTATAGGAACTATTCACGTGAAAATCGAGTGAAAGTTCTTCCTATAACTTAGCTTAACATGGCAAAAACTTGAATATTCCCTCATCAAGATCCAATAAAAAGCGAGAATAAGGGAAGACACAAGTGCACTAATGGTATCGGCAAAGTTAAAAGGAAAATCTCTAACTTACAACAATAAGTAAAGTACATAACTCATAGATCATCAAAATCCATTAAGCAAGGAATATAAGAAAGTAATACTTGTAGGTAAATTAGAGTTAGAACCCTTGTCTTAAGATACCATAGCTCTCGTCTGCGCAAGACTTATGATACTATTGACTCATTTGGGTTATCAATCAAGTTGTTAGAGATTAGTGAGTTAGTAGTTAGTTAGCCATGCAATGGAGGGGTTAGTTAGACATGGTAGTAAAAGAAACAACAAAAGAAAAGGGGTAAAGAGAAAGGGAGTTACACTATAAAAAAGTAAAAGAAAAGAAGTGAAGAGAAAGAAAGTTACACTACAACAAGGAAGTGAAAGTAAATAGAAAAGACAAGTAAATGGAAAAAAGAAAGAGAAGTAGTTACTTGTATTAGCTTGTCACCTTTAAATACAACAGTTACACACTCTCTCTTTCACACTAATGGCTAAACTAAAACTAGAAGAAGAAGGCAACAACAACTATAACTCCTAAAAACAAAGGAACAATACAACTCTAAACTCAGGATATCTCCCAACTGAGGACCCCTGGGGGGTATTTCTGCGCACCAGGGGAAAGGGGGCCAGGGGGAAATCCCTGGCCCAAAGCCCGGTGCGCGCGCCCATATGGCCACATTTTCGCGGCAATGTAAGGGCGACACGTGCTAGGGTTTGGGCAGCGTGCCGCCCCTCTTGTCTCCTGTCCACTTGACCTCCTGGATTCGTGATTTGATGCCTTGTACTGACAAAATCTCCTCCCTAAAGTCAATGGCTACTTGGTAGGCCTTTAATCACCCATTAAATGGTGGTCTAGGGTTTTCTTCTTCATTTGCACACCATGGACTTAGGATTAAGCAAGCAAAGCTTTATTAGCAGAATTTTATATCAAATAAATATGAGAATGTGTTGAAAATTATGCAAAATTAGAGACTAATCACACCCCCACACTTATCTTTTTGCTCGTCCCAAGCAAAACAGAAATAAGAAAATTATTACACCACTTTCGTAGGTGACGCGATTGCACTGAGCATGTGAAACAAGCCTTTAAACCTCGAGGTTTTCCCTAAAGGAGGAGTGTTGTCTCCTGAGGGCTTTCAGCGGATTGCACCCACAAAATCTAGTAAGTGAAAAATACTTAGTTGTTAGCAAACCTCTTTCAAGAAAAAGAATTTTCAATAATCTAAGTAAAAATGACCGAATGGTGTAAGAATTAGGTTCAACCCTCATAAGTCCTCCTATACTTTAGCCTTTATAAAAGAAGAAATTATGATTTTTCTTTAAATTTAGAAAGGATCTTATACTTCTAACTCATTTTGTTATTTTGTTTTAGATAGATATGCATAATGTGTAAGTGTGATGTGCTTGAGATTTTTCAACTCAACTTTAAATATCATTTAATTTTATTAATATTTATTTATTATTCTTGGTTTCATTAGGCTTTCTACTTTATTCATGTAACACACATCAAACTGATGACTCTCAAACCAGATGGTTTTAGGGCACCAAGTGGAAAAACACCCCTCGGGTCAAATATGCAAGTAGAGTAGGCCACGAAATCAAGATTTACTTATGTATTGATTATTATTTTTTTGGCGTGAGTAATCATGCTTCTTGAGGCACAATTTCTAGCGTTTTTTTCTAGAGTTGTCTCTAAATCTCAAGCATGTGTGTGTGGTTTATGCATATTCTATTAAGGCTAAATAAAAGGTATGAGTTATTTTCCTTATTGTTGGCCCAGAGGTCTTCCACTCTAGTTTTGATGATGATTAACTCATGTAGTTATAGTTTACTAATAATCTTGTGATGTTTAGTTTCAGATACTTAACCAAGATATTAGTAGGTGATTAGCTTCAATAAAGGTGTTTTGGAGCTTTCACATGGTGATTCAAGAGCCCGAGCGTCAAAGTTCATATCTAGCACTCGTTTGGAGTCAAGCTCGGTGGATCACGTTTGGATCAAGTCGACTTGGAGACGGCGCTCTACAAGAAGACTTCAGTACAGTATTTAGTTTATAGTTTAGATCCATTGTTAAAGATTAGATAGTGTGATATGCTCAAGTTCACAACACACACACACACACACTTATTTATAGATTCATGTTTTGGTTTTCGGTTTTTAATTAACCTATCTTGGTTTTCATGAATAGATAGAATCAACAAGTTTACATGGTTTAATGTACATTAGATTTGTTCTATATACATCTATGCTTCAACTATTTAAACAAACTTAGTTTGATAGTCTATTTCATGAGTTTGGAGTTTAAGTATTTTAACAAAACTTATTTTTGAATTTATTATCAAAAACATTGATCTATATCTTTATATGTATATTAGATTATATCCATATACTATATGCCTCAAAGTTGTTTAAATATTATGTTTTTGTATTTGGATGAGTTTTGGACAAAACGATTTTCCATTTCAAAAATCCTAGTTTTGGAAAATACGAATTTTGGTTTTCGGTAAAATTTCTAAGTTACAAAAATAGTTCAAAATATTTGTAACATGATTTGATTTTACTCAAACATGATTGTATATCAAAGTATTATACTGAAACTATTTTTGTTGATTTTTTGAGATTTTATGAGATTTATTTGATATTAAAAATCCCAAGTTTTAAATCCTATAATCAGCCCTGCCAGGCTCTGGCGGTTGACCGGACCGGTCGACCGACGACCGACGTGTACAAGAACGTGCACGCAGGCCTGCCACTTAGGCCGATCGACCGAGCGGTCGACCGACAGAAAGTGCCCCACTCTCGGGTGGGGGCGGTCGATCGGACGGTCGACCGTGAGGCTTGGCACGGTCGACCGTGAGGTCGATCGGCCAGAGAGCAACTGCTCTCTGGATTTGGCGCGGTCGACCGCGCGCGGTCGACCGCGCGGTCGACCGGCAGGCTCAACGGTCATATTTTTTAGCGTTGGCCGGTCGACCGGCCGGTCTACCGGAAGGTCAAAACAGACCTTTCCTGCTGCCAACGGGCAGATTCTGATTGGGGCCTTTATATACCCCATCTCTTGGCTGTTTTGGTAAGAATTTTTAGGAGAGAAAATTTTCACATTTGCAAGTGTTTTATTACAAGTTTCAAAAGAGTTTTAGAGCTTTAAATATTTGATCTTTATCTTGTTTTTAGAAGGGTTGGAAAATCATTGAAAAGAAAATTCTTTGGGAATTGATTTGATCTTCATTTGCATTTCTATCTAGAGTTTTTTTCCTAGAGTGATTCTTTGACTTTTGATTTTCAAACTCTTTGTTTTTCACTCTTGAGCTATCATTCTATCCTATCTATTAGGTGAAAAGTCACCTAGAGGGGGGGTGAATAGGTGACAATGCTAATCTATGAACTAAATACGGAATTTAATAACTTAATGCAAATTACACTCAAGTGTGATCAACAAATGATTCACACACAACCAAGCCAAGCAAATATGAATGCACAATATGAATAAGGTAAGGCACAAAGTAAAGAGAGATAGAGAGAGCCAATGGATCAAGCGCAAACAACAAGATATGTTATCGAGGTTCGAGCACCCAGCTCTACATCCCCGCCTTCGACACACGAAGGATTTCCACTAGCTCGTCCACTTAGGACCCTTTACAAGGAGTACCCAACTCCTCTCTTTACAACCTCCTCCCTGAGGCACAAATCCAAGCCAACCAACACAACCTCCTCCTTGAGGCAAACTCCAACAATCACAACCTCCTCCTTGAGGCAAATTTCAAACCAATACAACAAACTCCCAATCACCAACCAATACAAGGATCACCTCTCAACTAGAGGGATACAACCCAAAGCACAAAGCTAAGAAAAGATTGGGTTACAACTTGGTGGTCACAACAACAACCACAAACAACTTCTTCTTCCACACAAATAACCTATAGATATAGATAGTAGATTTTTGGCTCAAGTGTGGAGAAAACCAAGGGATATGAAACCAGCAACTCAAAGAAAAACCTTTGGGAAACAAATGAAATCAAGATATAGAAGTTCAAACAAAAGCTTTTCCCAAAATCACTTTTCTTTGGTTTTTCAAACCCTAATCAAAAACACAAAAGATTGTTCACTTTGAATCCAAAAACCTATTTTTCTTGCAGCAAAAACACCAGAGAGATAGAAAATTTTAGCCCAAAAATTCTTAGAAAAAAACTCTCTCAAATGGGGTATTTATAGGCAATTTAGAAAACTAGCCGTTTACAGAATATTTGCCAGATTTACCCTGCCGGTCGACCGGCCCGGTCGACCGCCCAACGGTCAAATTCTGAACCGTTGTGGCTACCAGTCGACCGCCTCGGTCGACCGAGAATTCCTGAGAGCCAACAGCTCTCCGTCGGTCGACCGCTTCGGTCGACCGGATACAGAGTCAGCCAGCGTGCACGTATCCGTGCACGTCGGTCGACCGGAACGGTCGACTGGCTTCTTTGGTGCGGTCGACCGTACCAGTCGACCGGCCAAGCCTGGCAGACAAAAATCAGGTCTGAAATCTGGGGAAAAAATATTATAATAAATCCCACAAAATCTCTAAAATTCCATAAAAATAGTTTTATCATTTTATATTGAAATACAAACTTGTGTTAAAAATCCTAACACAAATTTCAAACATATTTGACTATTTTTGTGTCACAGAAATTTTGCCAAAAACCAAAAACCGTATTTTCTAAAACCTTGTATTTTGAATAGAAAATACACATTGTCTAAAACTTATCGATGATACAAAAATATGATATTTAAACACTTTGAAGCATATTGTATATGAATAGAAATTCAATATACAAGAAACATATATATCATGATTTTTGTCATTAAGTCCAAAAATATGTTTTGTTGTAAATACCAAAACATAAAACACATGGAATAGATTATCAAACAAAGTTTGTCTAAACAATTGAAGCATGCATGTATATAGAACAAATCTAATATACATAAACCATGTAAACTTGTTTTGATAAAAAATCTATTCATGAAAACCAAGATCGGTTAAACCTAAAACCGAAAATCAAAACATGAAAGGTGTGTGTGTTGTGAACTTGAGCTTATCATACTATTCTAATCTTTACAATTAGGATCTAAACCCAAACTAAAACTATGGATACCTAAGTCTTCTTGTAGAGCGCAATCTCCAAGCTAGAGCGCAATCTCCAAGTAGGCTCGATCCAAAAACTCTTGATTCACCGAGCAAGTGCAATGTATGATCTTTGATGTGCGGGCCCTTGAATCAACATGTGCAAGCTTCCAATACATCTTGTTGAAGCTAAACAACAACTAATATCTTGATTAATAATCTGAAACTAAAATCACAAGATAATTAGTACACATAACTACATGAGTTAATCATCATCAAAACTAGAGTGAAAGGCCTTTGGGCCAACAATCTCCCCTTTTTGATGATGAAAAAACTCATGGAGTTATATATGCATGGATTAAAGTAAAGCTTCAAAGAAGCTCCCCCTTAACTCATGCATAGGAATAAACAAACAATAAGATGCATATAAACAGGGTTCTTGAAACAAAATGAATATGCATATGAAACATGCTATTGATTTCAATTCTAACAAAACAACTAAATTACCAAAATATGCTCTTGATACCAATGGATACTAATAAAAACAAAACTCATAATGCTCTTGATACCAATACCAATGGAGATGAAATGAACATAAAACTGAAAACTCATGCATATCAACTCCAATAAATCTTCTCCCCCTTTTTGTCAATCATCAACAAAGGGGTAAAAACAAAATAGATATGAATTCTTCTTCCCCTAAATATATGAAACAAAGAATAAACAAACTACTTCAAGGGGTGAAACCAAAAATGATACCAATTAAAAAAAATGTCAAAGAAGTGCATTATGATATAAATAGAAAGTGATCATAAAAATATTTAAGAAATGCCTACCAATTACCAATTGAAAGTAAGAGGGGCATTGAAAACAAATATGATCCCAATTGAAATTAAAACATATGATACAAATTGAAAAACACAATGATACCAATTTTGAGTAAACAAATGCATCTAGTTATCAATTGAAGATATTTATCTTTATAAGCAAATGAAACAAATTAAAAATCAATAATCATTCTTAAATCAAATTTTTTTTTCTCATAAAGTTAGGGAGTGGGAAACAAAACCAAAGGTAAACTAAATACCAATTGAAAAATTGAAATGTGAGTTTTCTCTCCCTTTATGAAATACCAACTAAACATATGCTTAAGCTAGAAATAATATACCAATTGAAGACTAAGTCAATTGAAATAATGTTAAAGCTCAAGCTTAGCATAAGCAAGATAATGATAATGCTTGTATAAAGAAACCAATTGAAAATTAAATCAATTGAAAATGATGGTCATTAAAAAAAATCAAGCTTATCATAAGCAAAATTTGTGCATATATCTTGAAGCACAAATAAATCATCTATATATGTATGTAAGAAATAGATACCAATTGTAAATTGATACTATATAAAGTGTATGCATACATATATATAAAACAAAACATATATGAGTATACAAAAGGATGTCAAGATTAGATACCAATTGAAAGAATTCAATGATACCAATTGAAACAATAATAAGATCAAGTGTATATCTCATATTCACTACCACCCAATCATGTGCAAGTTTAAAATGATTTTCATTAAAAGCATACATGAACATGATCTCCCATCCAACCACCCTTAGATGGTAGGGGTTTTCAAAAATAGGTTTGAAAATGTAGTATGTTTGAAAATCTCTACCAAGGAAGAATATCATAACTAGTTACATGAAGGGTAAACTAGTACGAAATCCTTCAAGTAAGGAATAATAAGAATGTTTTTCATGAACACATGTAACTCACATGGCACTAAAACACTCAAAATCTAGATAGCACAAATTGTACTCATGAAAACTAGATCATGAGATAACATTAAATAGGGTGAGTGTACAAGTGTTGTGTGTAAACATATCATCATGAAAATGGACAATCAAGCTCAATTGAAATTCCTTTAAAATATAAACATATGAAAACTAAATTTTCATTACTAAAGGAAATCTCCTAAAAACATGAAAGTCTAAACTCTTCATTAAAAGTCAATTTATACTTCAAGGTATATGTATGTTTAGACAAAGCAAAAGTATACATACATATCCCTAAACACAATTGAGTCCAAAATATAGATTTGCATGCAAAGCAAATGACTAAAGGGGCATACATGTATATCTTAAGATTTGGCAAAATAGACATATACATGAAGTGAAAACACTTTATCATAGAAAACACATGATCATAAAACATATCAAAAATGAGGAATACATGTTTGAATGCATGAATCATCAAAACTAGACTATACTAGCACATCTAATGAGTACAAATAGGCATCCAAGCACAAACATATATAAAGGTTTATTTGTGGCCCATTCTATGTACAAGTATAACTCCTAGTTTTCATGAAAACTAACATCTAAGCATATATTCAAATCATAAAGTATAAAACAAGTCATAAATCAACAATTATTCTAAAAATGATCCTTATGTAAATTCATATGCTATAAGAATCAAGATATACATAATATCAAAACAATTGTGAAAAACACAAAATATGGAATCATATAAACAATGGTGATCACAAATTGCAATACATGTATAGCAATGAACATACTAATCAACACATGAATCATTAAAACACAAAATCATAGAATCATGAACATCATATGATCATTGTGCATATGCATGTACATTAGATCTAAAGCATACATGTTAGTTTAAACAAGGTGAGACACTAAATGTAGATTCCAAATGAAGCATGGGTGCTCAAGTAGCTAAACATGTACAACTTTAATATAATGGCACAAGCATAATGGACAATAAAATACAACATGCAAAAAAAAAATGAAAAACATGTAAACACTAAATGGAGTAAGGGATTGTTACCAAAACCAAAGGGGCAACTCTCCATGTCTCCAAAACACGATGGTCTTCCCACCAAATCTCCTTGAGAGTGAAGCATCCAAATGGTTCTCCTTTTAGCGTAGAATGCATCCACCTCAAGGCACCAATACCCTCACGTGACGCGAGAGCTCCCACCTACATCAAAAGTCAAAGAGGTGGATCTTGGTACCCATTTCTTTGTGGGTCCACGGGGTTAGTATCTTTTCTAACCCAAACATAATTAGTTGCTAAATTTTCATGATAAATGCGATCATAACAAAATCTAGCAAGGTGGCCTTTTCGACCACAATGTGTACATGTGTACACGTGACCATACATATGGTGGTGATCATGAAAAGCATGTGTATGCCTAGATGGGTGTGCATGCAAGGTTGGAACTTGTTTCTTGCGAATCAAGGTTTCCAATCGTGTGTGATTCATGGCACAATGGCTCAAAGTGGAGCCCAAACTATCAACACTTTTCTTCAAAACAAGTATATCATTTTCAATATTAGAAGATAAAGTGGAGCATGCAATAGGTGTGCTAGAACATGAAGCAACATTAGCATAGCAAACATCAATCTCTTTTTGCAAAGATTTATTTTTAATCAAAACCAAATCCAATTCTCTAGTAATTGAATCAATATCATTTTTCAAAGTAAGATTTTCTTTAAAAGTAAAATCCAATTTTGAAGATAAAATCTCATTGTGCTTTACAACATCATCACAATCATTTTTGTATTTCAAAAATTCATTTTCCTTTAAAGCAAGTTCAAGTTGAGATTTAAGTGAGTCACATTCACTTGCAATCTCTTCCTTCTCTTGCAAAACCAATTCAAAATTAAAGCATAAATCCTTTAATTCATTTTTCAACACAAGATTATCTTCTTTCAACAAATCATGTTTTTCCAACAAATTTTCAAGCTTTTGAGCAAGTTCCATATTTAAAGTTTGAACTTCAAAACAACCATGGCAATAGGAACTAGAGCTATCATCAATATGAGAATCCGATTGTACCTCAAGGGAGTTCTTCCCTTGGACCATGAGGCATTGCTCTTCGGACTTTTCTCTTTTAGATCTCCTCATCTTGTTAATTATCCTTGGAAGCTCGAGAGACGTCAAGATGCTCCAAACTGCAAAAGCCGAATCATAGTGATCAAAAACGGGTAAAAGAAATTCATTTAAAGATGCTCTAAGTGCTCTAAGTGCTAATGCATTGGCCTTCTTATGCTTGCTACTATTTGGGAGGGATTCTATGGTAATGGCTTGATAAACTAGATGACCTAGTGTTTTTAAATGCCTAGTCATGTCCACCTTCCAAGTATCAAGTCTAAAATGGTCAAACATAGGAGGGCTAGCCATGAGTGCAAACTAGTATGAGTGCAAATAAAAATGCAAGTGAAGATTAGCAAACCAAGATCACTCCTAGGTGGTTAAACCTAAATATCAGGAGCACTAGCTCTGATACCAATTGAAAAGTCACCTAGAGGGGGGGTGAATAGGTGACAATGCTAATCTATGAACTAAATGCGGAATTTAATAACTTAATGCAAATTACACTCAAGTGTGATCAACAAATGATTCACACACAGCCAAGCCAAGCAAATATGAATGCACAATATGAATAAGGTAAGGCACAAAGTAAAGAGAGAGATAGAGAGAGCCAATGGATCAAGCGCAAACAACAAGATATGTTATCGAGGTTCGAGCACCCAGCTCTATATCCCCGCCTTCGACACACGAAGGATTTCCACTAGCTCGTCCACTTAGGACCCTTTACAAGGAGTACCCAACTCCTCTCTTTATAACCTCCTCCCTGAGGCACAAATCCAAGCCAACCAACACAACCTCCTCCTTGAGGCAAACTCCAACAATCACAACCTCCTCCTTGAGGCAAATTCCAAACCAATACAACAAACTCCCAATCACCAACCAATACAAGGATCACCTCTCAACTAGAGGGATACAACCCAAAGCACAAAGCTAAGAAAAGATTGGGTTACAACTTGGTGGTCACAACAACAACCACAAACAACTTCTTCTTCCACACAAATAACCTATAGATATAGATAGTAGATTTTTGGCACAAGTGTGGAGAAAACCAAGGGATATGAAACCAGCAACTCAAAGAAAAACCTTTGGGAAACAAATGAAATCAAGATATAGAAGTTCAAACAAAAGCTTTTCCAAAATCCCTTTTCTTTGGTTTTTCAAACCCTAATCAAAAACACAAAAGATTGTTCACTTTGAATCCAAAAACCTATTTTCTTGCAGCAAAAACACCAGAGAGATAGAAAATTTTAGCCCAAAAATTCTTAGAGAAAAACTCTCTCAAATGGGGTATTTATAGGCAATTTAGAAAACTAGCCGTTTACAGAATATTTGCCAGATTTACCCTGCCGGTCGACCGGCCCGGTCGACCGCCCAACGGTCAAATTCTGAACCGTTGTGGCTACCGGTCGACCGCCTCGGTCGACCGAGAATTCCTGAGAGCCAACAGCTCTCCGTCGGTCGACCGCTTCGGTCGACCGGATACAGAGTCAGCCAGCGTGCACGTATCCGTGCACGTCGGTCGACCGGAACGGTCGACTGGCTTCTTTGGTGCGGTCGACCGTACCAGTCGACCGGCCAAGCCTGGCAGACAAAAATCAGGTCTGAAATCTGGGGAAAAAATATTATAATAAATCCCACAAAATCTCTAAAATTCCATAAAAATAGTTTTATCATTTTATATTGAAATACAAACTTGTGTTAAAAATCCTAACACAAATTTCAAACATATTTGACTATTTTTGTGTCATAGAAATTTTGCCAAAAACCAAAAACCGTATTTTCTAAAACCTTGTATTTTGAATAGAAAATACACATTGTCTAAAACTTATCCATGATACAAAAATATGATATTTAAACACTTTGAAGCATATTGTATATGAATAGAAATTCAATATACAAGAAACATAAATATCATGATTTTTGTCATTAAGTCCAAAAATATGTTTTGTTGTAAATACCAAAACATAAAACACATGGAATAGATTATCAAACAAAGTTTGTCTAAACAATTGAAGCATGCATGTATATAGAACAAATCTAATATACATAAACCATGTAAACTTGTTTTGATAAAAAATCTATTCATGAAAACCAAGATCGGTTAAACCTAAAACCGAAAATCAAAACATGAAAGGTGTGTGTGTTGTGAACTTGAGCTTATCATACTATTCTAATCTTTACAATTAGGATCTAAACCCAAACTAAAACTATGGATACCTAAGTCTTCTTGTAGAGCGCAATCTCCAAGCTAGAGCGCAATCTCCAAGTAGGCTCGATCCAAAAACTCTTGATTCACCGAGCAAGTGCAATGTATGATCTTTGATGTGCGGGCTCTTGAATCAACATGTGCAAGCTTCCAATACATCTTGTTGAAGTTAAACAGCAACTAATATCTTGATTAATAATCTGAAACTAAAATCACAAGATAATTAGTACACATAACTACATGAGTTAATCATCATCAAAACTAGAGTGAAAGGCCTTTGGGCCAACATTAGGATCTTTGTTTTGTGAAAAAAGAAGTTATTTGTGGTTGAGATAGACCACCTAGTTGTAAACCCTCCTAGTTTGTGATATCTCTCTTGTGTAGAGATTGATTATTGGAGTGGTGGTTGGCTCCCTCTAGTGAGAGGTGGAGATTGTGTTTGGCTCCCTCTAGTGAGAGGTAGAGGTTGTGTTGGTATCCCTCTTAGTGAAGAGGTGGATTGTGTTTGTATTGGCTTTGTGCTTACCCCTCATTTGTGAGGTTGATATTGGTGGCTTTGTGCCTAGCCTCTAAGTGTAGAGGTTGTGCTGTAATTGAGAGAGGAGTTGTGCACTCCCCGTTATTGTATTGCCCCAAATCCTCAGTGGAGGTTCCCTGTGTTGACAAGTTAGTGAAAATCCTTTTGTGTGAAGGCGGGGACGTAGAGCTGTGTGCTCGAACTTTGAAACATATCCGTGTGCTAGCGATTGATCCACTTTCTCTTTACTCTCTCTATTACTTTGTGCATCTATTCATATTGGCATATCATATATATGCTTGTGCTATTTGTGTGCGCCTCACTTGTGTTTAACCACTAGAGCTTCATATAGCACCTTAGCTCTTATCCAGAGGAATCAAGAGGAGTTAGTCCAGAACCCTTCACCGGGAATCCGGCTACACTCGTTGGTTACATTAAGTATGTTGCAATTAAGTTTTAATTTTCACATTTTGTTCATTAGATTAGTCGTACACCTATTCACCCCCTCTAGGTGTATTTATAATTGGTATCAGAGCCTACGCTCCTGATATTAGGTTTAACCACCTAGGAGTGTGATCTTGGTTTTGCTAATCTATCATTTGCATTTGCACACTTATATTGTTTACACATACTCATGGATTGCTTGTCACCTCGCATGTTTGATGTCTCCAACATTGACATGTGAAAATTTAGGATGTCCATGTATCTAAAAACCCTAGGCTTGCTTGTTTTCCTTGCCGCTACCAAGAAATCCTATCTTGGTAATAGCAAGCATATAGAGGCCAATGCACAAGCCCTTAAGGCACTTGAAGCATGCTTAATAAAGAATATTTGTGCTTAGTTTCTAACTCTAATTCCGCCTTTGCAGTGTGGAACACGTTGACCTCCTCCGAGCTTCAAACGCCCAACATAATGGAGAAGGAATCTAGTGAGGATGAATCCGAACAACGATGTTACATGGTCCAAGGGAATGACTCCCTTGAGATACTTTCGGACACTCAACTAGATAGTGCTAGCTCTTCATTTGATGATCTTGATAGTATGGATGCCGATGCATTAAATAAAGAGTTATATATTGTTTGTGAGAACCTCCTTGAAAAATATAAATGTTTGAAAAAGAAAACTTGTAAGTTATCAAAAGAAAATAAGGATTTGTTTTCAACACTTGAATTGGCTTTACAAGAAAAGGTTGAGATTTCAAATGAGTGTGACTCTTTGAAAACCCAACTTGAACTTGTTTTAAATGAAAATAAGATTTTGAAAGATAAAAATGATTGTGAAAATGTTTTGAAGAAAAATGAGTTTTTAACTTCAAAGCTTGATTTTGTTTTAAAAGAGAATAAATCTTTGAAAAACAAAATTGCTTCTATTTCAAAGGAATTAGAAATGGCTTCTAAAAAGAATATTTCTTTACAAAATAATTTGTCTACACATGTTTGCCATGCTAGTATAGCTTCACCTAGCTTACCTATTGTATGCACCTCTTCTAAAATTGAAAATGATATATCTATGCTTAAGAAGAGTGTTGATTGTTTGGGCTTCACTTTGAGCCATTGTGTTTTGAACCATACACGTTTGGAATCTATGTTTCGAAAGAAATAAGTTCCTCTTATGCATGCACACAAACCACGGCATACATATGCTCCTCACGTACACACTTATAACATGATGTATGCTCATGTGTACACTTGTACACATTTTGGACGTAAGGGCCACCTTACTATGTTTTGTTATTATCGTATACATGATTCAAATTTAGCAACTAAATTTGTTTGGGTAAGGAAAGGAGCTAACCCCATGGACCCAAAAGAGTGTGGGTACCAAAGACCACCCCTATTGTATTTGATGTAGGTGTGGGCTCTCACATGACGTGAGAGTAATGGTGCCTTGAGGTGGATCCGTTCCGAGCTTAAATAGGACTATTTGAATGCATCACTTTCAAGGGAAGTTTGGTGGGAGGACCACCTTGTTTCGGAGATATGGAGAGTTGCCTTCATGGTTCTGGTAACTATCTCTTACTCCTCATTTATATTTGCATGCTTTTAGATCATTCATTTATAGCATATCTTGTTTTAATGTTCATTATGTCATATGCCATGTTTATTAGTCCTATGACATGCATGATTAGTATTTGAGACCCCCATGTTTATATGGACTCAAATTTAGTGTTCTCACTTTAGTTTAACTAATGTGTATGTCCAAGATCTAATGCATGTACATTTGCCATAATGATCATATGAGTTTTGTTTTGATTTCTATGCTTCATGTTTGATTACATATTTAGATGTTAGTTTTCATTAAAACTTGGATATATATACTTGTACAACTAGTGAGCCAAAAATAGACTATTATATGTTTGTTCTAGAACGCTCATTTATACCCATTAGATGTACTAGTATAGCCTAGGTTTGAAGATTCATACATTTTGACTTGTATTCCTATTTTGTACATGTTTTCATGTTTATGTTTAAGCTTCATGTATATGTCATTGTGTCTAAACTATTAGCTATATATATACATCCTTGAGCCACTTGCCTTCATGCATTAACTTTTGTGGACTCGTTTATATTTGGATATGTATATATACTTTAGTTTGTACATGACATACATATACCTTGAAGGATTCTAGTTTGATGATTTTCATGTTTTTTTTTAGGAATTTCATATTGAGCTTAATTGCCTATTTCCATGACTTGTCTTTCACAAAACTTGTACACTCATATTACTTGATGTCTTCTCATGATTTTATTTTCGTGAGTATTATATGTGGTATATAGATTTTGAGTGACATTGGTTTAGTGATTTTCATATTTCATGGAATATATTTTTGTTCTATTCCTTACTTGAAGGATTTTGTACTAGTTTACAAATTTTTCATATAACTAGTTCGTATTCTTCATTTTGGAAGAGTTTTCAATTATGCTAAACTATTTTCAAACCTATTTTTGAAAACCCTTTCCATTTAAAGGGCGGTTGGTTGGGCGACCATGCCTTGTATGCTTCTTATTGAAAATCCATTTTAAAAATGTGCATGAAATGGGTGGTAGGTAATATGAGTTATACGGTTGATCTTATTGCGTTTTCAATTGGTATCATTGAATTTTTTCAATTGGTATCACTATTGACATTTTTTTTGTATACTCATATATGTTTTTATATATATGTATGCTTACACTTCAAATAGTATCAATTTCGATTGGTATTCAATTTTTTCATACATATATATGTTTTATTTGTGCTTACTATATATCTATATCTTTGAGTACAAATTTTTGTTATGCTAAGCTTGATTTCTTCAATGACTATTATACTTCAATTAATTATTTTCAATTGGTATCTTATACAAGCTTATGCATTATTTTATTTGGTATTCATAAAGGGGGAGAAAATTTATATTTCATTTTTCAATTGATTTTGTTACCCTTGATTTTTACTCCCACACTTTATGTTGAAAAATGATTGTAAAAAAATGATATTTAGTTTTTTTGGTATCATATGCTCTTAATAAAAAATTACTTTGAATTGGTACTAATCTTTACAATCGATATCAAGACTATCTATATGATATCAAAATTTTTCGTTAAATTCTTCAAAATGGTTTATTTACTTACAATTGGTATTTAAATTTATATTAAAAGCATTTGTTTTATGTACCTTCAATTGGTATGTTTTATTTATTTTAATTGATATCATGATGCACGAAATTGATATATTTTTTTCAATTGGTATCATAATGTTTTGTTTTGATTTCACCCCTTATTGATATTTTTTTGTTTAAGACAAAAAGAGGGAGAACAATTTTTTATTCTCTTTGACCCCGTTGTTGATGATTGACAAAAAGGGGGAGGAGTATTTGAGGTTATATGCATGTTTATTGTTTATTTATAAGTTTATATCAAAGTTGTTTCATATTTGTTTCATATTGATATTTTTTATTGTTGGTATCAAAAGCTTTATTGATTATCTTCCAATTGGTATCAAGAATTTTTTTATTGATTGGTATCAAGAGCTTTTATGTTACTTTTATTGATTAAGTTTTTACATTGAAATTTTTATTGGTATCAAGAGCAATTATTTAAAGAACATGTTTATTTTAAAAAGGAAAAGAAATTTATTTTAAAATTTTGGTATCAAGAGCATGTTCATTTCATTATTTTATGCATGTTGATGCATATTCATGTTTAATATTCATTGCATATCTTATTGATTATTGTTATGCATGAGTTAAGGGGGAGCTTTTTTGAAGCTTAACTTTAATCCATACATATATAACTCCATGAGTTTTGTCATCATCAAAAAGGGGGAGACTGTTGGCCCAGAGACCTTCCACTCTAGTTTTGATGATGATTAACTCATGTAGTTATAGTTTACTAATAATCTTGTGATGTTTAGTTTCAGATACTTAACCAGGATATTAGTAGGTGATTAGCTTCAACAAAGGTGTTTTGGAGCTTTCACATGGTGATTCAAGAGCCCGAGCGTCAAAGTTCATAGCTAGCACTCGTTTGGAGTCAAGCTCGGTGGATCACGTTTGGATCAAGTCGACTTGGAGACGACGCTCTACAAGAAGACTTCGGTATAGTGTTTAGTTTATAGTTTAGATCCATTGTTAAAGATTAGATAGTGTGATATGCTCAAGTTCACAACACACTCACTTGTTTATAGTTTCATGTTTTGGTTTTCAGTTTTTGGTTTAACCGATTTGGTTTTCATGAATAGATAGAATCAACAAGTTTACATGGTTTAATGTATATTAGATTTGTTCTATATACATCTATGCTTCAACTATTTAAACAAACTTAGTTTGATAGTCTATTTCATGAGTTTGGAGTTTTGGTATTTTAACAAAACTTATTTTTGAATTTGTTGTCAAAGACATTGATATATATATCTTTATATATATATTGGATTATATCCATATACTATATGCCTCAAAGTTGTTTCAATATCATGTTTTTGTATTTGGATGAGTTTTGGACATAACGATTTTCCATTTCAAAAGTCCTAGTTTTGGAAAATACGGATTTTGATTTTCGGTAAAATTTCTAAGTTACAAAAATAGTTTAAAATGTTTGTAACATGGTTTGATTTTACTCAAACATGTTTGTATATCAAAGTATTATACTGAAACTATTTTTGTAGATTTTTTGAGATTTTATGGGATTTATTTGATATTAAAAACTCAAGTTTTAAATCCTATAATCAGCCCTGCCAGGCTCTGGCGGTCGACCGGGCCAGTCGACCGGACCCAGAGTCGGTCGACTGGACCGGTCGACCGACGTGCACACGAACGTGTACGCAGGCCAGCCACTTAGGCCGGTCGACCGAGCTGTCGACCAACTGAAAGTGCCCCACTCTCGGGAGGGGGCTGTCGACCAGATGATCGACCGTGAGGCTTGACACGGTCGACCGAGCGGTCAACCGGCCAGTGAGCAACTGCTCTCTGGATTTGGCACGGTCTACCGCGCGGTCGACCGGCAGGCTCAACGGTCATATTTTTGACCGTTGGCCGGTCGACCGGCCGGTCGACCGGAAGGTCAAAACAGACCTTTCCTGCTGCCAACTGGCAGATTCTGATTGGGGCCTTTATATACCCCATCTCTTGGCTGTTTTGGTAAGAATTTTTAAGAGAGAAAATTTTCACATTTGCAAGTGTTTTATTACAAGTTTCAAAAGAGTTTTAGAGCTTTAAAGATTTGATCTTTATCTTGTTTTTAGAAGGATTGGAAAATCATTGAAAAGAAAATACTTTGGGAATTGATTTGATCTTCATTTGCATTTCTATCTAGAGATTTTTTCCTAGAGTTTTTCTTTGAATTTTTGATTTTCAAACTCTTTGTTTTCCACACTTGAGCTATCATTCTTAGGATCTTTGTTTTGTGGGAAAAGAAGTTGTATGTTGTTGAGATAGACCATCTAGTTGTAAACTCTCCTAATTTGTGATATCCCTCTTGTGTAGAGGTTGATTATTGGAGTGGTGGTTGGCTCCCTCTAGTGAGAGGTGGAGATTGTGTTTGGCTCTCTCTAGTGAGAGGTGGATGTTGTGTTGGTATCCCTCTTAGTGAAGAGATGGATTGTGTTTGTATTGGCTTTGTGCTTATCCCTCATTTGTGAGGTTGATATTGGTGGCTTTGTGCCTAGCCTCTAAGTGTAGAGGTTGTGTTGTAATTGAGAAAGGAGTTGTGTACTCCTCGTTATTGTATTGCCCCAAATCCTCAGTGGAGGTTCCCTGTGTGGGAGTCCTGTGTGGACATGAAAATCCTTCTGTGTGAAGGCGGGGACGTAGAGCTGTGTGCTCGAACCTCGAAACATATCCGTGTGTTAGCGATTGATCCACTTTCTCTTACTCTCTCTCTATTACTTTGTGCATCTATTCATATTGCCATATCATATATATGCTTGTGTTATTTGTGTGTGTCTCACTTGTGTTTAACCACGAGAGCTTCATATAGCCCCTCAACTCTTATTCAGAGAAATCAAGAGGAGTTAGTCCAGAACCCTTCACCGGGAATTCGGCTACACTCGTTGGTTACATTAAGTGTGTTGCAATTAAGTTTTAATTTCGTATTTTGTTCATTAGATTAGCCGTACACCTATTCACCCCCACTCTAGGTGTACTTACACTTATCCCTCCTAATTTTTAGTCAAACCAATCTTTCTTATTTATTTAGGCAAAAATAAAGATCCATTAATAAGGTTCCCTTAATTCCTACAACCTTTTGGTACTTTTATAAAGAGTATGAAATTTCTTTTCAATCTGGAGATTTTTTTTCTTTTTAATGAAAGAAGAAAGAAAAAGTGTTAGCACCCCCCACACCTATCTAATGCATTGTCCTCAATGAATGTTATTTAAATGCAATAAATAGGGTAAAGAAGGATGTCACCGTCTTCGTTGACCCAGGCCGGCCAAGTACGAATAGGCAAAAAATGTCAAAAAAATGAAGAAGGGGTAAGCATATAAACAATAATAAATTTTTTTTTAGTTGTTGTGGTTAGGTGTATGACGGGGCAAAAAAAGTCAGCACACTATTATCTGGAGTCATAGGCTCAGTGGTCAAGAAGGGCTTCTGTCTTTGCCCATTCACTTTAAATTCCGTGTTATTCTTCGGATCTACAATAATCACAGCACTGTGTGGGAAAACACTGCGCACAATGAACGGTCCAGACCAACGAGTCTTCAGCTTCCCTGCAAAAATATGAAGCTTAGAGGTATATAGCAGAACCTTGTCTCCTGGGGCAAACTTTTTCCGGTTTATGATCTGATCATGAAAAAGTTTAGTCCTGCTTTTGGTAATCGAGCATTCTCATATGCTTCATTACGCATCTCCTCTAATTCTGAGATCTGCTATTTTCTTAGCTCACGGCCTTACTCAGATCAAAATTGAGCTGCTTAATGGCCCAAAGGGCACGGTGTTCTAACTCTACTGGCAGATGACAAGCTTTTTCGAATATGATTCTATAAGGAGACATCCCCAGAACTGTCTTAAAAGCAGTGCGATAAGCCCACAATGCATCATTGAGTTTGACCGACCAATCCTTTCGGTTCTATATGACAGTCTTTTCCAGAATGAGCTTGAGTTGTCGATTAGTGACTTCTACTTGCCCATTTGTCTGGGGATGATACGGAACAGATAACTTGTGATTGAGGAATATTTTCGCATCAGAGCTTCAAAAACTCTGTTGCAGAAATGTGATCCATTATTACTAATTATCGCTCTAGGGGTGCCAAATGGGGAGAAGATATTTTCTTTGAGAAATTTGACAACCACTTTGTTGTCATTGATCTTTGTAGGCACAGCTTAGACCGATTTAGAGATGTAATCGACAACAATCAAAATGAACTGATCGCCGATGGAATCAGGGAATGGTCCATGAAGTCGATACCCCAAACATCAAAAATTTCAACTTCCAGGATCAGGTTCAGGGGCATCATGTCTCTTCTTGAAAAATTTTCAATCTTCTGACAATTTGCGCATGACTTGCAAAAATGGTATGAGTCTTTGAACAAAGTGGGCCAGTAAAGCGCACTTTGTAGAATTTTCTCTGCAGTCTTGCGGGGACCGAAGTGCCCTCCGCATGCAAGGTCATGGCAAAAGCTGAGTACACTTCTCTGTTCCTCCTCTGGTATGCATCATCGAATAATCTGATTGGGACAATACTTAAAAAGATACAGCTCTTCCCAGAAGAAGTGTCGTACTTTGGCGAAGAAGCGATATTGATCTTGCTTTGTCCAGTCAGCGGGTAATTGTCCAGTGGCCAGGTAATTGATTATGTCCGCATACTAGGATTCCTTGAAAATGGCCAAAATGTGCTCATCTGGGAAATCCTCGTTGATCAGAGCTTGTATGATGGGGCGTTCAGAATTCGTGATAGATGATCAGCGACCACATTCTCTATACCTCGTTTATCTCAAATTTTCAGGTCAAATTATTGAAGCAAAAGGATCCACCTAATCAATCGGGCTTTTGCTTCCTTCTTCGTCATGAGGTATTTCAGAGCTGAGTGATCCGTAAAAATCACCGTCTTCGAGCCTAACAAGTAGGGCCGAAACTTCTCTAACGCAAAGACAACGGCCAAGAATTCCTTCTCAGTCATTATATAATTCTGTTGGGCGTCATTCAAGGTCCTACTCGAGTAGTAAATCACGTGCTGCTGCTATTGTCAATGCGCTGTCCTAGAACATCGCCAATAACAAAATCAGAGGCGTCGCACATGATCTCAAATGGTTGGGCCCAATTAGGAGCAGAAATAATAGGCGCAGAAATAAGTTCTTGCTTAAGCTTCCCCCATGACTTGAAACATTCATCGTTAAAATCAAAGGGCACATTCTTAGCGAGCAGGTTGGTTAAGGGCTAAACGATTTTTCTAAAATCCTTAATGAACCATCGGTAGAACCCAGCATGCCTAGAAAGGATCTAATATCCTTAATGCTTTTGGGTGGCGAAAGCTTAGCAATCACTTCTACTTTAGCCTTGTCCACTTCAATGCCTCTCCTAGAAATCTCATGGCCTAAGACAATCTCCTATTTAACCATGAAGTGACATTTCTCCCAGTTTAGAGTTAGATTCTTCTCGTTGCATCTCTGCAGAACTGACTCTAGGTGATGAAGACATTTATCAAAGAATCTTCGTAGATGGAGAAGTCATCCATAAAAATCTCAAGGAAACGTTTGACCATGTCAGAAAAAAGACTAAGCATGCATTTTATAATGTTGCGGGAGCATTGCACAATCCAAAAGGCATGCGTCGGTAAGCAAAGGTTCTGAACAGGCAGGTGAACTTGGTCTTTTCCTGGTCTTCTGCAGCCATCGGGATTTGATTATATCCCGAGTACCCACTAGGAAGCAATAGTACTCATGTCCAGCTAATTGTTCAAGCATTTGGTCGATGAAGGGTAGCGGGAATTGGTCTTTTCAGGTGGCTGCATTCAACTTTATATAGTCGATACAGACATGAGCCTTGGTAGGCAAGTCTTGTGATCGGGGTAAAATTGCGCACAAAAAGTATATGTTTTGAAATAGATATTTAAAGTGTGTGTGCTTTGGATTCCTCGATACTTCCGTTATAGCATAGAGGCTAAAACGAGTCGAATCCATAAGGCCGGGAGGCGATAGAAGCTTTACGGGTTGATTCACGTGTTTGTTAAAAAGTTCTTCAAAGTTTTAAAGAATGAAAAGAAAAGAAATAAAGAATGAAAAGAGAAGTGTACGGTGAAAACAAGGAAGTGGGAAACATAGAAAAGAATAGTTTTTGTAATTTTGTTTGTATGTCTAAAACAAAGTGAAAAAGAAAGAAAACTCATGGCACTAACTACTAATGACTCCTCTAACATGCTAACCTCTTAGTGATAGTTACCTTACATGTATCATTGGCCATCACTAGTCCTTAGTTCAAGAGCGATTCAAAGCATGACCCATATGTAACTCATCACAACCCAACTCATCAAACAAGTGTAAGCTACACTTAAACCATCAATATTATAGAAAAGTAAGCATGGAGTAAAGTAATGTTAGCTTGTTAGTGGTTAGGAAGTTAGAGTGTTAGATCCATCATCATGAGCCATCAATGGCTCTTGCAAGAGCAAGGCCAAACGAGGCTATTAGATTCATGTGGATTATCATAAAAGAAGTTAGCAAGTTAGTGGTTAGTAGTTATTTACCATGAGAGAAAAGTTAGGTACACATGTAAAAGAGATTGGAGAGAAGAAAACATAGAGAGGTAAAGAGAGCACCTTTCATAGATTGTTACCTTGCATTCCAAGCACTCTTGCATTCCAAGCATGTATCACTCTCTCTCCCTATTATAAGATCTACAAAAATGAAAAATACAATGGAGGAAGAAGAACTAACCTAAACTAAATTACCCTAAACTACAACATGAAGATGAAACTACTCCTAAAACTCTGCATATCTCCTTTCTCTGGAACCCAGGGGGTATTTATAGCCACCAGGGAAGAGGGGGGGGCCAGGGGACAGGCCCTGGCCCAAAATGCGGCCGTGGCCGCGGCCCTACTAGGGCCGCGCGTGCGGCGCTTCGAGCGCCGCGCGCCGGTCCCGTCTGTCCCCTGTCAGGCCCTATGCCGAGTTTTGGTTTTGAAGCCCCTGGTTTGATGAATCAGCTCCTCTAGGTCAATGGCTATCTTTAACAGGCCTTTAATCATCAATTAAATGGTGATTTAGGGTCTTCTTTTTCATTGCACACCATGGACCTAGAATCAAGCAAGCAAAGCTTTATTAGCAAAATTTAATATGAAATCAATGTGAAGATGTGATACAAATTATGCAAAGTTAGAGACTAATCATCTTGTCTGTACCAACTCTTTTTGCTCATTTTCAACCACCGTAAAAGCCAGCTTTCTTTGGGACCGCATGAACAGGGCTAACCCATTGGCTATCAGAAATGGGATAAATGATCCCATTATCTAATAGTTTTAAAATTTTTGCTAAACTGCCTCTTGCATGAGTGGGTTAAGCCTGTGTTGTGGGTCCCTCCTAGGGTTGCTTTATCGGTCAAATGGATTCTATGTTGCACTATGGCTGGACTTATCCCTTTGATATCCTTATCGTCCATCCAATGGCTTTCCAATGTCTTTTCAGAATAGACATTAAGCTGTCTCTTATTGCTTAGTCAGGTGGGATGCTATGATGACTGGCAGGGTTTCTCTTCCGCCTAGGTAGGCGTACTTGAGGTGTTTAGGTAAGGCTTTTAGCTCTAGGGAAGGTGTTGCTTCATTGAGGGTAATATCCGGACTTCATTCTCGTGATGAGGTACACTTGGGCAGGATGCCCAATCCACTGCCGAATCTATGATCTGGTCAAGGTTAAAATCCTCAGATTCCAGATCAAACTCTGACTCTGTTTTCATCTCCATGCTTTCCTCATGCTCACTTGTCAGATTTTTAATGGAATTGACCTCAAACGTCTGATCATTGACATCCCTGGGTTGTCTTCCATGATTTAAGACGTTGACTTCCTTCGTCATGTCTCCAAAGGTCAATCGCATGAAACCGTTCCTACAATTGATTATGGCATTGGCTGTAGTAAGGAATGGACGCCCTAAGATGACTGGAGTTTGAGACCTCAGATTGGACACAGGTTGGGTCTCAAGCATAATGAAGTCAACGGGGTAGATGAAATCCCCAACCTGGATAAGGACATCTATAATTCCCCTTCGAGATTTTCACAGATCGATCAGCTTAGCTGAATGGTGACTCAAGTTGGGCTTAGCTCGCCAAACCCAAGTTACTGGTATACTGAGAGAGGTAGCAAGTTGATACTTACTCCCAGGTCAATGAGTACTCGGCTAATTTCTGTTTGTCCTATGGTGCAGGAAATTGTAGGACATCTGGGATCCTTGTATTTCACCAGATTAGGACCAGACGGAATTTCGCTTATATGGTTGCCAAGAATACTTTCTTAGGCACATTTTTCTTTCTCTTCTTCGTACACATATCCTTAAGAAATTTGGCATAAGCCGGGACTTGTTGGATAGCGTCAAGAAGAGGCACATTCAGTTGACCTGGTTAAAACATCTTTAGCATCTTTTCCATGTGCATATTCTTATTGTTGTTCCTAAGCCTATGGGAAAGGGTGCTACATGCTTATGAACTTGTTCAGCAGCTTTGTCCTCGTCAGATGTTTGAGGAGCAGTTGGGAGGATCTAGCAGAGGTGGAGGCTGGAGTAGGATCAGGATGGACTGGACTTTTTTGTTGGTAGACCTGGTTATCTACTTCTTTCTAGATCGAAGTGTGTGAACAACATTGCACTGGTTGATCGATGGATCCTAAATTTCATATGCTTGATTGGAGTTTTTTTGGGTTAACTAGCTACTGACTAGGTAAAGTACCCTTTGGCCTTTCACTTAGGGAGCTAGCTAATTGGCACACTGCATTTCCAATCTCGATATAGCCTGTGAATGGTTGCTCAGCGTTTGTCCCTGATTTTGTATAAAGCAGTTTGGGACTTCATAAAAGCTTCCATGCTCTCCTCCAACTTACTAAATTTCTTTTCCATTGGTGAACTTTGAGAGGAGGAAGAGGGAGCTTGACTGGGGAAATTTGGTGAAGGACTAGGATGGTGAAAATTGTCGGAGAAATTAGGCCTAGGAGGATTGTTCTGGGCCCAAGAGAAATTGGGGTGATTCCTCCAACTGGATTGTATGTTTGCGAGTAGGGATTAGGCGGCGGCCGTGAGTAGGCCGCGTTCAGGTGTTCCTGTGGCATTGCTGGGTATTGAAAACGAGGCACTTTTCAAAGACATGGTTTGGTGCCTGACAATATGAACAACCCGAATTGGGAATTTGTGGTTGGTTAATTTGGTTGACATTGGCTGGCTCTTATTTCTAGAGCCTCTATTCTCCTCATTAGGGTTGCAATCTTGGCCTCTGCAGCTATGGATGATTCTAGAGATAGGAGCCCTCCATGAAGCTATAGATTATGAATTCCTTAGTTTTTCCGAGGCTGGCTCCATTGCAGTGTTTTCTCAGCTAAATCCTCAAATAAGTCCCAACCCTGATCTCATCCTTTTGCAAGAACCCTCCCTGACACATGGTTTCTAAAAGAGTTTTTGTTTGATAATTTAAGCCATCGTAGAGAATCTGGCATTGACGCCATTTCTCACACCATGATGAGGGCACTGAGCTAGGAGATCTTTGAATCGCTCAAAGTATCTTCAAAATGGTTCGCTCAGTTCTTGCCTGAATTGCATGATATTTTTTTTCTAATGAGGGAAGTTTTGTAAATTGGGTAGAATTTCTTCAAGAAGGCCTTGACGAAAATCATCCCATGTCGTGACAGAACTACCGCCAAACTGTATAACCATTTCTTTGCTAGGTCCTTTAGGGAAAAGGGAAATAAACGTAACCTAACGGCATCGTCTCCTAGCTGCGGTATACGCATCATGAGGCACACTTCTTCAATCTCCCTAATAAAGAAGTATGCATCCTCTGATTCTAAACCATGAAACTTTGGGAGAGTGTTGATGAATAAAGGTTTTAATTCAAAATTATTTCCATTTGCCTCAGGCAGTTTTGTACAAGATGGTAATGAGGTTCTGATCGGGTAAAACCTGTCCTGAAGTGATGCCATCATAGGTTCTAGATGTAAGGATAGAGAAGTATTCTGATTAATCTGGAAGATACAGGATCTGTCACCCACTCTTGCATGCAGCACACCACAAATAACGTAAAAATAAAAACAAACGAAAAGAATAAAATAAACAAATAAAAGAAAGAAAAAACAACCACAAAGCCTTAGTTTAAGGTACCTGGACCTAGCGACTTCTAACTGGTCGATTTTCCAAGGAGATTGTTGCAGGAACTCGACTATAAGCTAATCAGTCAGGAAAGGGCAAAACTCGGTGGGAGGTATCCGGGCGTGAGCCACGGGCCTTAATTACGCCAAACCACGGGCTTTCGAGGCTTTGCCTCTCAATCCACTTTCCTTGGACATCGATTTTGTAGGAGTATAGTTCTTGCAATTTTCAACTACGATTATCTCTTAGTGAGTTCGAGATGTCCCTAGGGTCAACGTCTATCAATTTTTAGTTAAGGCTAGGGTTATGTGAGTACAATTGGAGATAGTTTTGGGTTAAGGAAGGGTGATGAAATCCCCACCTTATCTTGTTTATTTGGATTTTGCCCTTAATGTCAATTATGCAAGTGTACAGTTTATTCACAACAAGGTAATACTCAAATTGATAAATCACTCCAAAATGTTGGTCCTATTATTCTATATGAATGCACACGTCCTTTTCTCTAGCACTCTTCAACAGAAATTGAAATGAATTGAAATAGACACATGCCCAAATGTAAAAGTCTAATCCAAATTTCAATTAAGCTACAAGTGGATTTTTGTTAAGTTTATTACACATGTATAGGGTGAAGCATTAAATGGAACTAAAAAATTAGAAAAAAATTTTAGCGGCTTTCGGCAACCCTGCAAACGAGTTTGTTAGTAATTCAATCGGAAAAACTCGCTTTTACACGAATTTTCAGAGGGCAAATGAGTCTTCGTGCAATGTCCTTGGCCACCACTTTCGCTTCCTGTGATAGTAAGCTCCTTGGTACTTCTCCTACATGATTGTACATTATTTTGTATTCTTTTCATTGCACCTACATTTATCGTGTAATAAATTTGCTACTTTTCTTGTCTTATATATCTATTTTGCAGAAGATAATAATGAAGAGAAAGAGGATTAATCCAAATAAATACTAGTTAAAATCAGATTTAACTGGATCTATTTGGTTAGCTGAGGATGATCCCAGATCTAGTTAGAACAAATCAAGGATTGGGGCAAATGTTCAGCTGAAGATCAGAGCACATCAGAAAGATAACACCAAATAGAAACTGATAAAATTTAGATTCTATAATTCATTTGGTTAGCTAAAGATCAACCGAGGATAATATCAAATACAGGGATAAATGGATAGAGAGAAGATCAACGAATGAGATGAAGCAAGTTTGACTCAAATTCTGACTGGATACATTTAGTATTTAAATCATAACTTTCGCTACTGAATCTCAAATCTAATGATTCAAGATGATCCAGAAAGCAGACTTACAGGACTAAAACTCTTATGTTAATCACTATTTCTAATTCTATCATTGATAAGTGATATTTAGCAATCAATATGTCAATAAACTGTAAATCAAAACTAAATATCCACATCAAATCAAGTTTGGAGATAAGGGGAGGATTCAAATTAAGAAATAGCCAGCTTTCCCTATCTTCATACTCCTCTAACCTCTGCATTTCTTCTATAAAATACCTGCAATCTCAAAGGCAAAAAAAAAGGTGGACCATGCAAAGATAGGAGTTAGTCCAGTTTTTCATTCTTTGTAGTGTAGGTTTTGTTTTCTTTTTATGTAATTTTAATTTCTTTGTAATCTTAGGTTAGATTGAGATTCATGTAAGTAAGAGAGAGGCTTATATTGAGAGTGACACCGATGTATCCTCCTCCTTTCTTCCATCATTTCTGCAAGCAATAAAAGGTAATTTTTTTATGTTCGTCTTTACTTTTGTTTTCTTCTTCTTTCTACTTTCCTCTTTTGATTTTGATGAGTATCAAGTGAATATAGAAGCATCAATATAGCCATGTTTATGTGAGTGTCAACGATATTTCATGATGATGTTCTCTCCTCAAGACTCCGTATCATTTCATTCTTGTTCGTCTTGATGATGTAATGCGAGTGGGGACTTAGCTCGATCTTATGGCTTATGCGTTGAACGCCTCCGAAGCAAGGTAGAATATGCAAGGGTTCCAGGTAAGTCATCAATCAAAGGAGGTAAGTATTTCTTTAATCTTTTCTTTCTTTCTTTTATTTCTTTAGTTAGATCACCAACACCACCAACACTCAATTCTTTTATCACTCCTTTTCCATTTCTTTGTACATATCCAATTTTGGTTTCTTCATCTTCCAATCTCTCACTTTCTACCTAACTTTATTGTAATTTATTTTATTTTCTTTTAAGAAACTAAGAAGAACTTTAACCATTAATGGTAGCATAAAAGAGAACTTGCTAGAAAAGCTTCCATCGCTAGTCCCTCCTCGTGAATCACGACCCGCATAGCCACTAGCTATTGCGGTAGAATTGAGTAAACTTGCACTCTTTAATCTTAAAATCTGAAATTCTGTATTTGTGCTCAAAAGTCTAACTCAATCATAATTTTGGCGCCGTTGCCGGGGAGGGACGGTAAGTAATTCTCTTTAAAATTTACATTTTTGTTAACTATCTTCTTTGTTTTTTGTACAGATTTAATAACAAGGAATTCTTGCTGCAGTGGACACATAAGCGGCCTTGGACTCTGCTCAAGAAAGTAGAGCTAAGAAGCCCTCAAATTTGCTACAGTCCTGTGACAAGTTGAGTGAACTACTAACCTGTATTTTCTGCAGGTTGGCTGAATTGCGTAGTTCAAATATCTGTAGCATTTATTTCCTTGTTTGACTCACTATATATATATATATATATATATATATATATATATATATATATATATATATATATATATATATATATTTCTAACACAACAGTAAAAAGTTGATTATAAATGCTAAAAAATGACTTAGACTTTGCATTTAGGCACGTGTCTATTTTATACATTTTCTATTACTGTTGAAGAGTGCTGGAGCCAAGGTATGTGTGCATAGCATTTAGTATAAGGTTCATTCTTATATGAAATATTACTTGAGTGTTACTTTTTATATATACTTGTACACTGCACTAAATTGATTTAATGGCTTGTCCTATATAAACAAGATAAGGTGAGGAAGTCATTACCCTCTCTTAGCCCGCAAACAATCTCCCCACTCACTAACCCAAGCTAATTAAAAATGAGTAGACGTTGGCCCTAGGGACATCTCGGACTCAATTAGGAGATTATCCTAAGGGAAAGGTGTTGGAATTTACTCCTGCTAAATCAGTGTCTAGGAAAGGGATTAAGGGCCGAAAGCCCGAAGTTGGTGGTTACTTAATTAAGGAACGTCTTTGATGGATAACCTCCCACCAGTCTTGCCCTGACCTGGCTGATTAGTTTGTGGTCAAAGTTTGCATTATACATCCCATGGACAGTCTAACCAGTTAGGAGTCATCTAGGTCATAGATACCCTAACTTAGATTAGAATTTTCTTTTTTGTTTGCTTATTTGTTTGTTTTTCTTTGTTTGTGTTTAACATTTATTATGTGATATAGCTTATAACAATATTTTTCAATTTTAATGATAATCTATATTACACCCCAACCTTTTTTTCGGATATCACCAACTCGACATATCATAACTTTAACAAACCTAGTGTGCCGGATTGGTCTTATCCGAATCAATATAAACCCATTCCCCAATCTTATAACCATAATTTCTAGAATAATTTCAACTCTTCACAGAGTCAATGGAGAGATTCACCTCCCCGAGTCCAATTTTTTCAACCAACTTGTCCTCCTTATCCACCTTGTCCACAATATTTCAAGATTCATACTCAGTTCACCAGTCCAAAATAGAAAAACATCAATTTTGAAAATGAGTATGCGTGAGTCCAAACAGCAATCACAAAATCTGATGGACACACAATTTACCACCAATTCCAAAACAACACTTCATCTTTTCAAGACCAATCGCAACAAAATGATGAACCTATCAACTATGAAAAGATGCTGGAAGCCATACTCAGGCTCAAAATGCTCGTAATCATGACATAGATATGATGGTTCAAACTCTACGTTCTCACCGTTTGGCCAGTTCTGATGTCGTTAACCATTCTGCTAGAGCTGAAGAGTCATGTGTTTTGGAAAACAAGGTTCCATTTCAGTACAATCATTTGAACTTGCCCAAACTCCAAAATTTGAAAATGATATTGACAGTTGGTGATTGAGATTTTTACCTGCACGCAAAAATATAGAATTTCAGAACTTTAAGATAGAAAGTGCAAGGTGCTCAATTCTATCCGCTGTAGCAAGGGCCAAAGCGGGTCGTGATCCACAGGGAGGGACTAGCGATGGAAGTTGTTTAGTAAGTCTCTATATTTATTTATTATGTTATTTACAATGGTATTTACAATGAAGAATTGTGAAGAAATTGGAAAGATGTTGTGATGGTGATCTAAACTAAAAGTTACAAGGAAAGAAAGAAAAACTAAAAGTAATTACTTACCTCCTTTTGACCAAAAGCTTACCTTGAATCTTTGGCGACGATGTTACCTTGAAGTGGAGGCAATCAGCGCATAGCCCATAAGAGTTGATTATTGTCTCTTCCACATTACATCATTAAGACAAACAAGCATGAAACGATACAGAGACTCAAATCCATCGTCATGAGCTATCGGTGACACTCGCAAAAGCAAGGATCTTTCGATGCTTTTAGACTCACTTGGAAGACAATTGTACCAAAAGAAAAGTGAAGTAGAAAAGAAGGAGAAGAAGAAAACTAAAACAAAGTACATACAAAAAAAAAGAATACAGATTCGATTTCATAACGATAAAAGAAAAGAGAGAAACTTTACACCGGTGTCACGCTCAGCACAAGCTTCATTCTTATTCTTCTATGAAAGTCGATCTCCTCTGAATTACATAAAAAAAATTAAAAATAAAAGAAAAACTAAATTACAATCTAAAAAACCCTAAATTTATTTCTGTCCTCCCCTCTGTACTGTACTGGACGCCCTTCTCTGTTGCTCTGCATGGGTATTTATAGGAGCTGGAAGACGTAGAGTCCCATACAACTCTCCCAAAAAATCTTATCGCCAGACTCGTCTATCTGCCCGCGGCCACATTGTGATCTCTGGCCACGCGCTTTCGCGCGTGGCCTCCTCTGGTCCGTCCATCTGGGTGTATTCTTCTAGAAGTTGTATCCCGACTCTTTATTTTGAAAATTGGGATAACTTAGGAAGCAAAGTTACCCTAAATCCAAATCTTTTAAAACGATTTTATTATCTTTGCACTCTTCTCCCTTATCTATAGCCTTGTCCTGCAAGCAATTAGGGTTTAGTAGAAGTCTATCCCTTTCCTTTTCCTTTAGTAATTGCAAATTTTGCACATGGGCTTGCACATGGGCTTTTTGGGCTTCTGGGCTTCATTTGGGCTTTTATTTCTTTATTTTTTATTACTCAAGGCCTGCACACAATAAATAATAAAACATTAGTAATAGTGCATAATTAAAAGAATAAATAGAGAAATATGATAGTAAATGTAGTGATAAATATGCACTTTTTACTACCTATCACACCCACACAACTTATCCTTTTGCGCCGTCCGAGTAAAAATCAAAGAGAAAGAGGAAAAGAAAAGAAAAATTAATCTACCCTAACTCACTTTCGTAGGAATCACGGTTGCACTTAGCATGTGCAACAAGCCGTTAAACCCCTAGGTTACCCTAGAGGACGAGTATTGTCTCGTGAGGGTTTTCAGCGGATTACACCCACAAAATCCATAAAAAGAAAAATATTTGAAATATGTTTGAAGAGACTAAGTAATCTATAAGTTTTTAGGATTATCATTTTTATTCATTCTTAAACTTAGTCTTTATATAGTAAATTGTTTTCCTTTTTAGTTAAGAATCAAAACTGAATTTTTTGTATTGTCTTTTCGTTACAAAAGTCATATGCATCCTTGAGAATCTTTACTAGGAATTCCTTAACTTGGACTCTCATGCCTCTTATTATTATTATTTTTTTCTCTTTTTTTTTAATATGTATAACTCATCTAATTTCTTTCGTGTAAGCATGAAGGCTTCTTGAGGCCCTCATACCTAACTAATTGACTATTAGATGTGTTAGTACATATAAAAGTAATTTTTCTTAGTTTCCGTAGGCTTTCTAATCCACCCATGTGGCGAACTTAAAGTCGGTGGCTCCCAAACTAGTTGGTCTAGGGCACCGGGTGAGAAAAACACCCACGGACTCAAATTCGAGTGAACTAGGCCACAAAACTAAGGACTTTAATTCATAAAATCACCTTTAGGCGTGAATACTTATGCTTCTTGAGGCACATGTATCCAGCTTAATCAGTGAATTTCCTTTTTTTTATTTAAATTTTTTTTATAGGGCACAAGAGTCTTTGTCTTAGAATCCTAGATATGTAAATATTAGGTATGCACATTTCATTAAGGTAAAAATCAAGACTAATTACTTATTCAATTTTTTTCTCCTATACCTAAAAATTCAACAATTTATTTATTTGACAAGTTTTTAGAAATCCTAATCATGATTTTCTAATTCTTAAGACTAACTTAGATTTCTTTCAAAAGATAAGTCAAAATATTGTCCCTTTTTTTTTGAAAATTTTGTTAGTTTCTACCTATGTTAGTATGTTAGTAAAGCCTCCCCCATACTTATCTCATGCATTGTCCTCAATGTATGAATGAATGCATGTATGCATGAAAAAGAAGAAAGGGAAGGCAGATGTACCTCAAGGTGGTGGTCCGGTGATGGTCTAATTGGCCACGAATGCGGCCCAATCTACTTTTCGTGGAATTCGGAGGAACCCACCAGAAATCTCTCTTGTATAACCCACTAAAATGTATGTATGATCATTTTTAAAAATTCCACCCCATCAAATTTTCAAATTTCATAATTATTTTCAGAGTCAATTGTGTCAACCGCCTTGTCCCAAAATGGAGTGTAAAAAGATGGAATGATTGACTTGGACGTCAGAAGTACGGGAACGAATACCGACTCAGGAAAGAAACTTAAATCAAGTAAGGGTTCAGGAGTCGAGCTTGGTTCAATAAGTGTGTCCAAGTCAAGAAGTTGAAACTCAAGTCCACATATTTTTCAACAATGGAATGTGACTTAATATTGGTGATTCAAGTTCAGGAATGATAGGTGTGGGAATCAAAACTGACTCTAAAATATTACCTAAGTCGGGTAATAAAATAGGAGTCAATATTGATTCGGGAATTTGAACTTGATCACAGATTTGAGAATCTAGGTCACATTTCTCATTGAGTTCAATGTCATAAAAATGAGAACTTGTCAATTTATCCATGGGACTTTCAAAATTATAAAATTGGTCAAGTTCAATATGATCATACAAAATGGGTGATTCAATTTCATGATGAATTGGCACAGGATCCAATATTGACTCGGGGAAAAGATTGAAATCAGGTGGAGACACCGGAGTCATTATTGAATCAGGAAGTAAAATGAATCACTAAGTGGAGGTTCATGATCATATTTATTTTCAAGTTCAATTTCAGGAAAGGAATAACTTGCCAAACTGTCAATGTCATTTCAAAATTTGGAGTTTGGGCAAGTTCAAATGATTGTACTGAATAGAATCTTGTTTTCCAAAGCAACGTGACTCTTCGGCTCTAAGAGAATGGTTAGCGACATAAGAAATGGCCGAACGGTGAGAAACATAAAGTTTGAACCATCATATCTATTTCATGATAACGAGCTAATCTAGCCTGAGTCATGGCTTCAAGCATCTTTTCATAGTCGATTGGTGCATCATTTTGTTGTGATTGGACTTGGAAAGATGAAGTGTTGTTGTGACAATCGTGATGAAATTGTGATTCCGTCAAATTCTGTGATTGTTGCTTTGACTCACGCATCATCATGTCTAAGATTGATGGTGATTGTTGCTTGGACTCATGCATACTCATCATTTCCAAGATAGATGGTTTTCTATTCTGAATTGGTGGATCTGAGTATTAATCTTGAAAATATTGTGGACAAGGTGGATACGGAGGAAAAGTGGTTGAAATTGGACTCGGGGGAGGTGAATCCCCATGGACTCTGTGAAGAGTTGAAATTGTTATAGAAATTATGGTCATAAGATGGGGGGCATGGGTTATATTTATTCGGATAAGACCATTCCGACACACTAGGTTGGTTAAAGTTAGGATGTACCGGGTTGTAATATCCGAAAAAGAGGTTGGTGTGCAATATGGATTAAAATTGAAAACATTGTTGTTATAGGCCATACACACAATACAAACACAAATAAACAAAAAAGAAAAAAAATTCTAACCTAAGTTAGGGCAGACTTATGACCTAGACGACTCCTAACTGGTAGACTGTCCACGGGAGGTATAATGCAGACTTTGACCACAAGCTAATCAGCCAGGTCAGGGCAAGATTGGTGGGAGGTTTTTCGTCAAAGACGTTCCTTAATTAAATAACCATCAATCTTCGGGCTTTCGGTCCTCAATCCCCTTCCTAGACACTGATTTGTCAGGAGTCAATTTCCAACACCGTTCCCCCTTAGGATAATCTCCTAATTGAGTCTGAGATGTCCCTAGGGCCAACGGTCTACTCATTTTTAGTTAGGCTTGGGTTAGTGAGTGAGGAGATTGTTTGTGGGCCAAGGAAGGGTGATGAAATCCCCACCATATCTTATTTATAGGACAAGCCCTTAAGTCAATTTAGTGCACCTGTAAAGCAATAGACAAATATTCACTCAAAAGCAGTAATCAGCCAAGGTGCTTCCTAGTCTATATGCAATGCGAACGTACCTTGTCTCCAGCACTCTTCAACAAAAATTAAAAATTAAATAGACACGTGCCTATATGCAAGAGTCTAATTTTTTTAATTTATCAACAAATAAGTTACTGTTAATTAGTTAGCAGTATGCAGGGTGATCACAGAGAATATTAATCAGAGCAGAAAATCAAACTTGCAAATTGCCGCAACCTGCAGAAAACTGAATGAGTAGTGAACTACTCAGGCCGCGGAAACGCGGCTCTTGTAGTAGGCTCTGCTGCTCTGCCTTCGAGGGCAGAGGCACAGAGTTGCTATATGTCCTTTCTGCTGTTATTTTCCTGTTCTCCGAACCTGCAAACAGAAAGAATAAAAGAATTAGTTATTATTTTTTTAGAGAATAACTTACCATCCCTCCCTGGCAACGGCGCCAAAATTTTGATTGAGATTTTTACCTGCACGCAAAAATATAGAATTTCAGAACTTTAAGATAGAAAGTGCAAGGTGCTCAATTCTATCCGCTGTAGCAAGGGCCAAAACGGGTCGTGATCCACAGGGAGGGACTAGCGATGGAAGCTTGTTTAGTAAGTCTCTTTTATTTATTTATTATGTTATTTACAATGGTATTTACAATGAAGAATTGTGAAAGAGATTGGAAAGATGTTGTGATGGTGATCTAAACTAAAAGTTACAAGGAAAGAAAGAAAAATTAAAAATAATTACTTACCTCCTTTTGACCAAAAGCTTACCTTGAATCTTGGCGACGATGTTACCCTGAAGTGGGGGCAATCAGCGCATAGCCCATAAGAGTTGATTATTGTCTCTTCCACATTACATCATCAAGACAAAACAAGCATGAAACGATACAGAGAGACTCAAATCCATCGTCATGAGCTATCGGTGGCACTCGCAAAAGTAAGGCTCTTTCGATGCTTTTAGACTCACTTGGAAGACAATTGTACCAAAAGAAAAGTGAAAGTAGAAAAGAAGGAGAAGAAGAAAACTAAAACAAAGTACATACAAAAAAAAGAATACAGATTCGATTCATAACGATAAAAGAAAAGAGAGAAACTTTACACCGGGTCACGCTCAGCACAAGATTCATTTTTGTTCTTCTATGAAAGTCTGATCTCCTCTGAATTACATAAAAAAAAAAATTAAAAATAAAGAAAACCTAAATTACAATCTAAAAACCCTAAATTTATTTCTGTCCTCCCCTCTGTACTGTACTGGATGCCCTTCTCTGTTGCTCTGCAGGGGTATTTATAGGAGCTGGAAGACGTAGAGTCCCAATATAACTCTCCCAAAAAATCTTATCGCCAGACTCATCTATCTTGCCGCGAAAACGCGGCTATGGCCGCGTTTTCGCGGCCACAGTGTGATCCTGGCCACGCGCTTTCGCGCGTGGCCTCCTCTGATCTGTCCATCTGGGTGTATTCTTCTGGAAGTTGTATCCCGACTCTTTATTTTGAAAATTCGGGATAACTTGGGAAGCAAGTTACCCTAAATCCAAATCTTTTAAAACGATTTTATTATCTTTGCACTCTTCTCCCCTTATCTATAGCCTTGTCCTGCAAGCAATTAGGGTTTAGTAGAAGTCCATCCCTTTCCTTTTCTTTTAGTAATTGCAATTTTGCACATGGGCTTGCACATGGGCTTTTTGGGCTTCTGGCTTTTATTTCTTTATTTTTTATTACTCAAGGCCTGCACACAATAAATAATAAAACATTAGTAATAGTGCATAATTAAAAGAATAAATAGAGAAATATGATAGTAAATGTAGTGATAAATATGCACTTTTTGCTACCTATCATTTGGCAAGTTATTCGAAATAGAACTTGAGAATGAATATGATCCTGAACCTCAACTTAGTGATTCAATTCTACTTCCTGATTCAATAATGACTCCGGTGTCTTCACCTGATTTCAATCTTTTTCCCGAGTCAACATTGGATCCTGTGCCAATTCATCATGAAATTAAATCAAACATCTTGATGATCATCATATTAAAACTTGACAATTTCATACTTTGAAAGTCCTATTGACACATCGGCAAGTTCTCATTTATGAAATTAAACTCAATGAGAAATGTGACCTAGATTCTTAAATTTGTGATCCAGTTCAAATTTCCGAATCAATATTGACTCTTGAATAATATTTAGAGTCAGTTTTGATTCTCACACCTATCATTCTTGAACTTGAATCACCAATATTAAGTCACATTCCATTATGGGAAAATGAATGTGGACTGGAGTTTCAACTTCTGATTGGACACACTCCCGAGCCAATCTCGACTCCTGAACCTTTACTTGACTTAAGTTACTTTCCTGAGTCAGTATTAGTTCCTATATTTCCTAAGTCCAAGTCAATCATTTATTTTTTCACACTCCATTTTGAGACAAGGCGGTTGACAAAATTGACTCTGAAATTAATTATGAAATTGAAAATTAGATGGGATAAAATATTTAATAAAAATCATTCATGTATATATCGTTTTAGTGGGTAATATTGGAGAAATTTCTGGTAGGTTCCTCTGAACTCCATGCAAAGTCGATTGGGCCGCATTTCGTGGGACCAATCAGACCACCACGGAACCACCACCTTAAGGCAATATTTTCCTTCCCTGTCTTTTTTTCATGCATCTATGCATAATTCATACATTGAGGACAATGCATGAGATAGGTGTGGGGGAGGGTTCTAACAAACTTAAGTTTTTTCTTTTTATTTTAAAAAAAATATAACATTTTTCTTTACTTTTAAAAACTTTTTGAAAATAGAAACAATATTTTGACATATTTTTGTAAGAAATTAAGTCAATTTTAAGGAATAGAAAAATCAAAATTAGGATTTCTTAAACTTGGTCAAAATAAGATTATTTGTTGATTTTTAGGGTTAGGAAGATAATGTGTCAAAGTAATTTAGTCTTGATCTTTACCTAATAAAATATGCACACTTAATACACTTACACACTTAGGGTTCAAAAATAAAGATTCTTATGCCTTAAATAAAAAAAGAAAAAAAGAAAAAAAATCTATGTAAGATGAACAAATCTAATTATTGATTAGCTAGGTGCTTTGCCTAAGTAAGCCATGGTATTTATGCGAAAGATGATTAGATAAGTTTGAGAAAAAAATATATATAAAAAAAATCCTCCGATTAAGCTGGGTATTTGTGCCTAATAAAGCATAAGTTACTTACGCCTAAAGCGGTCATATAATAAAATCCTTAGTTTGAGGCCTTATTTGCTCAAGTCCTTAAGTCCTTGGGGTGTTTTCTCACCCGGTGCCCTAAGACCGTTTGGTTTGGGAGTCGTCGATTAAAGGCTCATTATGATGGGCAGATTAGAAAGCCTAATAGCATTAAGGAATAATACCACCAAATATATATATATATATATATATATATATATATATATATATATATATATATATATATAAGGCATAAGAGTTAGAGTTAAAGAACCCTTAAGTCAAATTTTGGCGGTCTTAAGGTGCATATGACTTAGGGTAAAGTAATAGACTAGACGAGAAGTACAATTGGACTCCTTACTTTGATTGATAACAAATTTTTGAATAGAAGCTAAGTTTAGGAATGAAAAATTCAGTTTTCCTATAACTTATAGATTACTTAAATCTTACAATAATATTTCAATATTTTCTCTTTCAAAATGCTTTTCAAAAATACTAACTCTTTATTTCTCTTTCTTTATGAATTTGTGGGTGTAATCCACTGAAAACCCTCACGAGACAAAAACTCGTCCTCTAGGGGAAACCTAGAGGTTTAACGGTTTGTTGAACAGGCTCAGTGCAATCGCGTGACCTGCGAAAGTGGTCTAATAATTTTTTGTTTAGTAGTTTTTCTCGAGAAACGAGCAAAAGATATGTGTGGGGGTGTTTGATCGTACATATATTGTATTCTTTTCATTACACTCCTACATTTACCGTGTAATAAATCTGCTAATTTCTTATCTTAAATATCTATTTTGCAGAAGATAATAATGAAGAGAAAGAGAATTAAACCAATAAATACTAGTTAAAATCAGATTTAACTAGATCTATTGGTTAGCTGAGGATGATCCCAGATCTAGTTATAACAAATCAAGGATTGAGGCAAATGTTCAACTGAAGATCAGAGCAAATCAGAAAGATAATACCAAATGAAAACTGATAAAATTCAGATTCTATAAATCTCTTTTGGTCAGCTAAAGATCAACCAAGAATAATATCAAATACAGAGAGATAAATGGATAGAGAGAGATCAACGGATGAGATGAAGCAAGTTTGACTCAAATTCTGACGGATAAATTTTAGTATTTGAATCATAACTTTCGCTACCGAATCTCAAACCTGATGATTCAAGATCACCAGAGGAAAGCAGACTTACAGGGCTACAACTCTATGTTAATCACTAATTTTAATTCTATCATTTGATAAGTGATATTAGAAATCAAAATGTCAACAAACGCAGATCAGAACTGAATATCCACATCAAATCAAGTTCGGAGATAAGGAAAGGATTCAAATTCAGAAATAGCTAGCTTTCCTATCTTCATACTCCTCTAACCTCTGCATTTCTTCTATAAATACCTACAATCTTAAAGGAAAAAAAAGGAGGACCATGCAGAGATAGGAGTTAGTCTAGTTTTTCATTCTTTATAGTGTAGGTTTTTTGTTCTTTTATGTAATTTTAATTTCTTTGTAAGCTTAGGTTAGATTGAGATTCATGTAAGTAAGAGAGAGAGAGAGAGAGCTTATGTGAGAGTGACACCGATGTACCCTCCTCCTTTCTTCAATCGTTTCTGCAAGCAATAAAAGGTAATTTTTTTATGTTCGTCTTTACTTTTGTTTTCTTCATCTTTCTACTTTTTCTCTTTTGGTTTTGATGAGTATCCAAGGTGAATATAGAAGCATCAGTATAGCCATGTTTATGTGAGTGTCAACATATTTCATGATGATGTTCTACTTCAAGACTCTGTATCATTCTATCTTGTTCGTCTTGATGATGTAATATGAATGGGGACTGAGCTCGATCTTATGGCTTATGCGTTGAACGCCTCCGAAGCAAGGTATAACATGCAAGGGTTCCAGGTAAGTCATCAACCAAAGGAGGTAAGTATTTCTTTAATCTTTTCTTTCTTTCTTTTATTCTTTAGTTTAGATCACCAACACCAACAAACACCCACTTCTTTTATCACTCCTTTTCCATTTCTTTGTACATATCCAATTCTGGTTTCTCCATCTTCCCAATCTCTCACTTTCTGCCTAACTTCATTGTAATTTATTTTTATTTCTGTTTTAAGAAATAAAGAAGAAACTTAACATTAATGGTAGCATAAAAGAGAACTTGCTAGAAAAGCTTCCATCGCTAGCCTCCTTGTGGATCACGACCCGATAGCACTTGCTATCGCGGTAGAATTAAGTAACTTGCATTTTTAATCTTAAATCTGAAATTCTGTATTTGTGGGCAGGTTCTAACTCAATCACTACCACAAGAACAAGAAAAATCTTCAGTATTGAACAATAAAGCTGTTTCCCTCCCAGTCAATGGCGCCAAAATTTGATCGGCAAAAAGCAAGCACAAGAATAAGTAAAAAGATTATGGGTCGATGTTACTGCTTTTACGATTTTTTCGTAGTAGCGAAGTGGCAATACGAGTCGTATCCACAAGGAGGGAGAGCGATGGAAGCTTGATGCGGCTTCTTTGTTTAAGGAAAGAGAATGATATTGTTTCAAATAAAGAATTGGAAAATGAAAACAAGTGGTTTTAAGAATTGTTTGAGAATGATTTTGTGGTTTATAAAGTTCGGATTTTATTAATGGTAAAAAACATGGCTAAATTTCTACTAATTTCTCCACTAATCCCTAACTTCTTGTAGATGTAGCCTCACGATGGATCATAAGCAAGCATAACTCTTATGCATAGGAACTATTCACGTGAAAATCAAGTGAAAGTTCTTCCTATAACTTAGCTTAACACGGCAAAAAACTTGGACATTCCCTTATCAAGATCCAATAAAAGGTGAGAATAATAGAAGACACAAGTACACTAATGGTATCG